>JAWQUT010000007.1:261324-303824 GCA_033807755.1 Ellobium chinense
AGAGAGAGAGAGAGAGAGAGAGAGAGAGAGAGAGAGAGAGAGAGAGAGAGAGAGAGAGAGAGAGAGAGAGAAGTGAATAGATAATAGTGGCTGTCGGGGATATGTGAGTTTAATGGACCTCCTCTATCCTGCATCCTTCCCCCACTCATTTTTTTTGAAATTCCAGTGCTGCCTATGCAAAACTTTGGTGAACTTTAAGAGTCCCTTCATCTTAAATCTTTCCTGAGAATCTTCGTATCTTTCACATTATACTTCTCGGACAACATGGTAGGCAGATTCACATCCTCACTTTTTTTTTTTTTTTGGTAGTATTCCTCTGACAGAATGGAGGTAAGAGTGAAGTTTTACTATCCCAAAGAATGTTCCTTTCTGGGACCCCTTTGACAAATTCGAAATGATCATACTTCAGCTACTGGGCGTAGTGAGAGGAAATTACTCTCTAGCACTCGTCCTCACTCTCCCTCTTCCATCCGGCTCTGTCATTTTGCTCCAACACCGTTAGTACCCAGCAAGGTCAGCGTGAGTCTAATTTGACACCAGAGAATATCCAGCGTTTTGTTTGCCATCCTGCCGGGTTTTATTCACTGGGTGCAAGACGTGAGTTCCCCTAAGCACTCACATTCTCACAGTGCCCCCTGTGTGCGTGCTGATCGCCGAGATAGATGACCACTCACTTAATTAGGCCAGCCTGGGGGTCGGTATTACCAACAGGATTTCCTGGGGACTCTCCTCTCCACCCCCCATTGTCTGATGGTGGCGCTTGTTGCCTTTCTGATTGACATCTATTCGATTACGGAATGTATAAGTCTGCTCAGACACCTTGGTTATCTGACACTAGCATCGAGGTTCGTGAGATTTGTAGCCATAGTATTTCGTACAAGGCAACCCTCACTAACACAGGGTTTTATTATTGATGTCGCAGATTCACATGGATGTTTTCAATCGCTTGGTTGGGATAGACTACTCTCACTTCAGCGTTGCGGAATTTCCTGATCTCCGACCCAAGGTTTCTCGAAGTTTGTAAAATCTCCGGCATATTCATCACTCGGCACTGTTTTCCGAAGAATGACGGACGCCACAGTTTGTAGAATGATTACGGTAGTTGGTTAGTTGGAATAGGTTACCTTAACGCTTTGTGTTTTCACTTTCACTGTGTTCAGTATTGTCTTCAGGCTTGTGTCTTCTGGAGGTTTGCTTTACCGAACATTTTTTTCTCTTACAGACTTTTATAGCTATAGGTTTCGTATGTTGATTTCAGTTATCCCTAAGTTTTCATTTAGTGTTAAGGCAAAGTGTGAAATGTCAGTGAAATGTATGCTATCATTGTTCTTCTTAAAAAAGTATGTAGACCTATTTATTATTTTGTTCTGGGCCGAAATCTTGTCACAGATTTAGTCGACCTATTCCGTTTTCTCATTCTTGGAATCTGTTATTTGATACGGTGGATTTTTGTGGAAATATTCCTTGCAAAAAGAGTCCGTGTGTCTTTAAATTTTTGGAAGAATGTGACTCAAGGCTTTACTGACTAGTGAGATGCACTTGTGTTTTGAGATTTACTTACTTTTTTCATTTTGCACAAATCCAGGAGGAGCGTAAACGTTCTTGACATATTTGACACCAGAGTGATGTAAAGAGGCGTTTACCTGTGCTTTGTGAATTCTTTGTGCAGATATGCCAAAGTGTGAACATGGATAAATAGCAGATCGAATTGCTAAAACATGGCAGGCGGTAGAAAACAACAGAAAAAGCGTCGAAAGAAAAACTGGAAAACAGTGTTGGAGGGATGTTTCAACAGGTCGCCGTTCGGTGGCAGCTCTGAAGCTGATAAGCAATCGGAATCTCCTGTTCAGGGTAACCAGAGCAAGCCGTCAGGCGGAGCTCCGAGAGCACGCCAGTCGCCACAGAATTCGCCAACCTATGGCGACGGATTCGTGGAACTTAATCATGATGGTGTTCCGCTTCGGGGTATCCTTAAAAAATCCCCCACTATCTCCTCCAGCAGTTCAGCCATCTACGCTGAAGCCGCTGTTGATGTGCCGGACTCCTTGCTGAATGCGTCTCATGAGTGGCCACAGACGCGTCCGGCGTATTTGTTGAACAACTCGGCAAATCATATGTCAGGCGGAAGGTTTAGTGACAACAGTGGACCTCTTCAGAGTCGTTACCTCTACGACAATAGGCAGCAGAGGAATAGAGGGTGTTACGAAAGGGAAAGGACGCCTAAAAGGCGGCCAAATTCTTTCAACGATTATGACAGTGCAGCTTTTACAAAATCGTACTGGCGAGAGGACCTCAACGAACCTTACGGTAGATTCCACCCATGTTATGATACGTACAATCAGAGTTACGAAGCTCTCAGGGACCGACTTCAGAAACGCAGCTATGGTCAGAGCCGTCACGGTACAGGCCACTCTAAGAATTCAACGATGCCAAACGAGCCCAATCGAAATTTCAGCCGAGACCATAGTTCCAGATGGTCATATCCCCGCTATGAACTTGAGCAGGCTTACTCAAGACCTTTACCAACACCTCCTCCACAACGGCGAGCCCCTGAACTTCCACAACGAAATCCATGCCAAGACGATACATATGTTCAACTGCATGAAATTCAGCAACGTAAACAGCAGCAGCGCTGCCTACAGCAGCGTCCATTGTCGGCTCCACCAGCATCGTGGCATGGGGCATCAATTCTGGCAGCAACGGACAAGAGTAATACCCCATTGTACCAGGTAGCTCCGTCTTCAGGGAAAACGTCAGATTTGCCTCTGCTGCCCTTTAGAGGTCCCGCAGATTATTATTATGATAGTGATGAAAGTCAAGGACCAAACAGATATATAGCGAGCGCGCTCCCAAGATCTCGAGATCCCATCAGAAAACCCATGGGTTCTCAATATTGCCCGTATTCAAATCCACTGTATCAAACTGTTCTAATGGACGAGGTGGAGAGAGGCTTTCGCAGTGACCAAACACCATCTCGTGCTATCACTGACCAGGCCTTGCAGGTGATGGATCATGCTGCAAAAGCTTCTAGTAGAACGATTGATTCTGACCAAACCCTTGAGGTCTCTCATATTTACGCCACCGTCACGCGATCTAACACCCGAGCGACGGCTTCATCGTATATTTATGCCAGCATATCCTGGGAAACAAAGAACAAATCAGGCAGAACAAACAACCCAGGGGCATCAGATCGTCTTCCGCTGCCCGAAACATCTTCTCCCCCACCCATACCGCCTAGATTGTGGGCTAATGCTAACGATATGGACCACTTCACCAGTGACTCCCCAGTCCCTCCCCACCGTCCTCCTTTGCCAACATACGATGAGGTTATGGAATCCCGGATTAGGTACGGCCGGAGACGTCCAGTATCGTGGTCAGAACACTCCCCAGTGCAGGTAGAGAGAAAGACATTCTTTATCTCCATGTTTATAGTGCAGCAAATGATGTGAATGTAATATTATGTAGCCCAAATCTATGTACAAAGCTTATATTCTTTTTTGACCTCCCTCGTAGGGGAAAAACCCATTGACAATAATCCTTTTATCAGTAACAGCGGTTCTCAAATACTTGGAGTCTGGGTTCCTCCCTGCTAAAACTCCCTCTCTCCTCTTCTCACATTCTTCGGTCGACTTACTTCCGTTTTGCTTTCACAGTAATACACTGGCATCACGACCATCTTTCAGACACAGCGCGTTAGCTATATGTTATACATAGACCGTTTAACCACATTGTTGGGCAAGGCCATTAGTAAAGTTGGAATATTCGACCGTGTGAATTAAACTGACAGCATAACCAGGAAACATGGTACAAAGGTTTTACTATATTTGAACCTGTAATGATTGCACCCATTCTGTTTTCTTCCCAGCTGCTCTGCAGCATCTCCTCTCCATTTCCAAAAACCATCTTCAGGGAATGGTTATCCTCAAACCCGGGAGTGATTGTGCTGTGTGAGATATCTGAAAGATAAGATGGCGCTTCTTTTAAAGGACGTTCTCGAAGATGCCATACAGAATAGAAAGCACATTATGCACAATACGGATATTTTAAAAAAAAATAATAATGCTTGTGCAGGGTTAGGACTGATTCAAGGGCTCTTGGCATGAATAGATATAAATATATTCGCTTTAGACGTCTGTATACTCAGGCGGTCTTGCGTGAAGAGTCTTTGCATGATAAACTCAGTTTGTTCATTATTGAGGAACAAAGATCGTTACTGCCAAGCAGTGTGTTATGAAATGTTATTTCTCTGTTGAAAAGCCTTCAAATGTTAATTGTTGCTGGGAAAAACCCATTCAGAAAGATGCCTGAAACTTCATCTACATAAAGTCCACATAATATTTATTTATGGAAAAATGAAAGGGAGAAAATTTGTCAAGGTTGCGCCCCATTGCGTTAGGTGCAGGGGTCTGAAATGACTTTTGATTGGGTTGTTCCCCTTGGCTCCTTAGCCACAAACCACAGACCCCCTTGTGGTGTGAATTGCTGCAATGTCTAATCCTTGTGGCTAGTAAATGAAGTGGCGAGAGGTGGGTTAGTAGGAGGTGAGGGGGGAGAGGAAGGGGGAAACGAGGGTTTGTAACGGCCCCCCCTGGGGGACACCCACTGAGGACTGGTCATAACTACAGTATAGGAATGGGCGAAAGATGTTAAAATCCGCTACAAAATGGTTCCTTCAATTCGCCACGGGCAGTTAAGATCGGCGTTATTTACCGACCTTGTGCCCTGTTAATGTTAAAGAGGCCGTGCCAATAAATGGCACAACGACTCTTTGATTTTATGGGTGTTTTAATCCGTAGACGAAAATCGACAGGTTCAGGGCCGCGGCAAAAATGACGAGAATGATGAACTGAATTACGGGAGAAAAGAGTCTTCTTTCTTGGCCGCAAAATTGTCTTCATACTGTGTCATTCAGTAACCTCCGTTTAGTCTGAGTTTGTGTAGATCAGGTGGTGTTATTGTGACTATCGTTAAATGTACAGAGAGTGGAAAAGAAGAGTTGTAGATAGAGAAACTGGTGAAATAGATATGTAGTTGATCTCTTAACCCTCTAGATCTATTGCATATTGTTGCCTAATTACATGTTACTTAAGTTACGTGTTAGTTTAAGTTAAGTGTGTTACACATTTGGGTCACCAGTGCTGGATAATGTCATCTCACTCACCATAACCATGAACTCATGAAATGTAATATCTGCTCACTTTGCTGATAGCCGTTGTCCAAAGCGCACAGAAGATAATCTTACAACAACAGTATTCGATGATTCATGCAACAGACGAGTATAAAAGTTTGCAGCATCGTGTCTCTGAGAAAAAAAAAATATCCACTCTCAGGGTGCTTCCATTCAAATATTTCCTCGCTCCTCCTTTATACATTATAGAACCTCCCTCCTTTCAAATGCCAACGACCCCTGTATCTGTCGAATAAGGGTAAACATGAAAACCTTTTATCCACATCAAACTTTCTTCCAGGTGACTGCCATTGTTAATAAAGCTGTCCTTTAATGCTTAAAGGCTTAACCCAGTAGTGTCTTAAGTGAGGTATTCAAAAGATTCGGTCGTTCGCGGAAATTATTCATGCAGATACTTTTAACACAGCAATGCGCCTCCAGGTAGATGGCTCAAAAAATACCTAAAAAGTTTACTCGGGATTAATTAAATCTTCTTTACGGCATTTTTGTGTGGCACGGGTAGCTTGTGTTCCTTATCATAGTTTAACCTTGAGAGACAGTAAAATGGAAAGGGAAGGGGAGGGAAGGGATGATTAAAAGTACAGAAGACCCCCCCCCCCCCCCCCCCCCNCCCCGAGCTGGAATTCCGAAGTTCCAGTTCGTAATTTCGAGTTTGTGAGGTATTCGAGTATATCTGGTGGGGGGAGGAGGAGGAGAGGGAATGTATGATGGAGATCAAAGTACTCGAATGCGTATTCAGTTTATTCAGTTGTATTGGTTACTAGATCTAGTTTGTCCATTTACATTGAGGCCCGGACGCGATCGATTAGTGAGGGAGTCGACTGCGATCCAAATTATTAGTTATTGTTACCATTCAAAACACCAAAACTTTGTAAAGTTAAAACAGATAGGAAATTTTTCAGCGAAACATAATTTTTACAACCTTTTACATGCACAGTGATTTCTCTTAATGAGTTTGCAGTATCGCTGGTGGGCATCATCAAAGTGTTGTCACCACTGGGCATGTGTAAAAAGTCAGAAAAAAAATGTCAGCTAAGTACTCTCCACATGTACTTGTTTTATAAAATTCATCATAAAACAGTCATCATAAATGGACAGTCAAACATAAGATCAGATGTGTATACATGTACATACTTCTGTCACATGAGTTTCGAGGTGTTGATTCCCATTCGTAGTTGCTCAGTCTCTTCGTTGCACTAGGCGCTGCTTTATGGCTGGGAGGGACTAATCCGACTTACCCTTGACCGTCATGCATAATCCATACGTTAGTTAACGCCATGTGGTAACCACGGGAAACTCCCAAAACATTAGTGGAGGAGGATTATGCATGCGGCCACAGTTGTCAGTAGATTGAAAGAAAGCGAAGACAAGCAAAATTGGGTTTTGTGCAGGATCTAATTTATGCAGTAATAAAGAAACAAAGAGGTTTTACAAGATTAAAATAAAATATAATAAATAACAAAATAAAGTGGGGACCATGATGTTCTGCGCCTTCTTTCCAACATTTAGTTTAACGCACCAGAAATGCTTCCTTTTGATGCACATAACATGATGAAGGAAAAGGCGTCCTGTGTATGTGCAGGGTCCGCGTTCTCTGAAACGCTTACGACGCTGTTCCCAGTTGTTGAACGACATTACAGAGTGTATATATAAAACAAAACTTTAAAAAATGCCTGGAGATCTTCAATTCACAACGTTTTCATGCATTTCGATGGACCAGTATGTCCTAGAACTGGAGATTTTTGTGCCAACGAGTGAGTCAGGGAGGAAATGGTGTAGCAGATAAGGACATTAGAGGCCATTATGGTCTATCAGATTGTAAATGCATCTTACACGGTGTAATTTATTGCATTTCGTGAATATTTCTGTATATGGGAGGGGGTGGAGGGAGCTGAAGTTGATGCGGAAATGGAGCGTGCTTTTGATTTATCTCCTAATAAATAGTTCTCGACGAGGTAACGCTCAAGTGTTTTAATTATGAGAGACAGTTCAGTGCGCGTCATGACCAGTTTTCATGGGAGCTCTCACGGATGTGCACATACCTGAAGGAGATGTTTTCCCCTCACCGAGACACCGTTTTAAGTGTGTGTAATAGACACATCAGCTCGCTTGTGCATATATGCTTAAAACATTCTTGAATCTTGTATGACTTTCTTCATCATCACCTCATGATTGCGTCAGTCCTCGTCTCTCACTTCGAATAGAACCACTGCAGGAACCTCCGAGTATAAAAAGTTCATTGCCTACACCTCAGTTTTGTTGAGAACGAAGATGAAATTATTTCTTTTCTTTAAGGGTAACACTATTGTACATGTGTTCGCAACACCGCGTGTCTAGTGTTTACTGTCTGTGTTGATCTATGCGGCCGTGTATTATGACGTATTTAGTGGCATGCCACTGTATTATGTCAACATAGCACACGTCACACCGACGACATGACGTAATAGACATTTTATGAATTGGAATAGCTGGCGGAAATAAAATCACAAAGTTCATTCTAGAAGTTTTTATCAGGAAAACAAAATTGACCTGATATTGATATGTAATCAGCATAATTCAGGAATGGGTGGGGGTAAAGTGGAGAGGCTCACCGTCATCTGCCCAGTCTCCCGGTACCGTCGTCTCTGTATATTATGATCCTTAGTATAAACAACATGACAAATACACAGTGTGTCTACTCCGCTGAATCGGCGGAAAATGAAGTTGCGACATTTGCAGAAAAATAATACGTAATACAGTGTTGTGCTGTCTGAAATGCATAATATGTGGCGGCTAATCGTGAATTTCAAATAAACGGCATGTAAATGAATCGAGTAGACTGTATTGTAACTTACTAAACAGTCGTGTCAGTGGCAGCTCCCAGCAGCAACAGCAGCAGCAGCAGCAACAGCAGCAGCAGCAGCAGCAGCAACATCAGCGGCAGCAGCAGCAACTATAGATATTTGAAGAAGAAGGAGGTGAGGGTGGGGATCCGTTGGTTCTTCACGGACCTTAGAGATTTATTCACTGACTAGTTATGCCACTTTATACTTTCGCAACAATATGAGTAAGATCAAACATAGATAGGCCACTGGTTTTGTTGGTAAGAAGGGCGGTGTTCATACTGTTGGTAATGATGTTTAGTTGATGTTATTATTTGTGATGGCATGGATGATGCTGGTGCTGGTGCTGGTGTGATGTTAACGCTGATGGTGCTTGTCATCGTCACTGCTGGTGGAGGTGAAGATGGTAATGTTTCTACATGTTTTCTGCTAGTGGTGATTTCCGGTGATGATTGTTTATGATGGCAGCAGTAGTGGGAATGATAAAGGTTGTAATACCAACATCCAGGATGCAGGTGATGATGTTAACAATATAACCTGCCATTCAGGGCCTCACTGTAGTGTAAACTTCACTTTAATTGGATGTTTCAGGAGACCGAGCGCAAGCGAGAGGCGTTCATGCAGCTCTTGGCGCAGAGGTACCCCCAGTATGCTGACAAGATACAGGGTATCGGAGGGTCGCCGACCCCTCAGTCGCAGCAGCTCGACAAGGTAAGCAAGATGCTCAGTTTGTCTCCTTAGGCGACACTGCCTTATAGCTTTCTCTCTCGTCGCTCTTGTCTCTTTTGTTTCATCGTTAGTGTTGGTGTTGCTGTTGATACTGTTGTTGTTGTTGTTGTTACTATTGTTGTTGTTACTGTTGTTGTTGTTGTTGCTGCTGCTGCTGCTGCTACTGTTGCTTTTGTTGTTACTTTTCTTCTTATTGTCGTTGTTGATGTTGGTGATGATGATGAAGATGGTAGTGGTGTCAGCGCTATTTTTTTTAATTATTATTATTAATGCGGTCGTTTCCGTTTTATTGCAACTCCACCGGGCACTTAAAAAAGTTGCGATTAAAAGGAGAGTGCCATAAAGCGGTGCTGGTTATTATCGATCTGTATGTCTGTTTTCTGAAAAATCATAAAATGTTGCGATTAGGCGGAATCAGTTGTACCACCACCAGCGTGGTCGCCACCACCGTCATCATCATCATCGTCGTCATCATCATCATCATCATCATCACCTTTCTGTTTCATTGCCTGCTGTCTGACGTCCTGCACCAACATTATATTAGCATTAATAATAACAGCAATAGAAATCCATTACCACCTACAGGAATATGTAAACAAATAAAAAAGCAACGTCAGCATCCAGGGTGGGACAGTTTATTTCACACTGTCAACTCGTTCACACCAGAGCTCCCAGATTTTATCGCTGGGTCAGGCTAAAGTTGGGCCAGTGATTTTGATAACATGTAACGTTGCGGGGATGTGTGTGTGTGTGTGTGTGTGTGTGTGTGTGTGTGTGTGTGTGTGTGTGTGTGTTGTGTGTGTGTGTGTGTGTGTGTGTGTGTGTGTGTGTGTTTGTTTTGCATAGTGGATGCCCGCTTACGGTTGCTAAGGCCAGCTAATGTTTATTACATGTACTGTACTTGTCTAAACGTCTACCGGGTCATTCGTTTGATATGAGTGAAGGCACTTTACAGGCCGTATGGATTGAAGAAAATGGATAAATCCCTTGCGTGTGGTTATATCCCTTGCATGTCGGTTTCTTTCGATGGGGAAATGGTGGTGGGAGTGTGTGTGTGTGTGTGTGTGTGTGGGAGAAGGGGCTGGGGAGGTGTTAATATTTAATTTACTTTGCCTGTGTGTAGCACTTAGAAGCTCAGAATCTGACATAATAGAAAAGATATAAGTCCTTAAGACAGTGTAGCTCCTCGGCTTTCCTCCTTCCCTTTCTCCTTCTCTTCTGATCCTTTCAGATCCTCGTCTTTTCCTCGATAATAGCATTGGCCCCCATGATAAAATCAGCGTGCACTATAACATTTTAATTTTCCCGAAGTAAATTTGGAACTGCTTATTAATGCATCATATCGTGCATTCATGGATTTGGTACTATACTGTAAATTTATAGTGTTCCCTTAATGGATACGTTCAGTCTTGGTGCACACATGGCATAGATGCCAGCTTGGCGGCCTTTTGTCTCGGTGTTACCCTAACAGTTTACTCCCTTTTCTTTGAGTATATCCAATACCGTCTTAGAAGCTGGTGATGACTAAGCAGTAAAACATGTAGCACCTATTCCGCATTTTTGTCTTTGATAACAACACTATAAGTCCCAATATATGTACATACCGCTTTGGAACTGCCCGTCTTAGGCTCTCTAGAGCGCGCCTATAGATTTTGATATACCGTACTGTAGATTTATAGTTTGCTTTCAATGGAAACGATAAGTCTTGGTGCACACATGGCACAGATAACAGCTTGACGGTCTTTTGTCTCGGTGTTATCCTAACAATTTACAGCTTTTCCTTTGAGAAAAAAAAAATGTACGTATAATCCATTGCCGCCTTAGAAGCTGGTGATGACAGTGCAATAAAACATGCAGCACATATTCGGCGTTCCTGCTATTGATAACAACCCGAAGCCTCTATCGATACCTAGTTCGCTACCAATCCCATGAAAAATTTCAGGCCGTTCGCACTTGACAGATCGTGTGGGGTTGGGAGAAAAGGGAAGGGAAGAGGTTCCATGAATCATGTGGTTGCCGTGGAAAGACACGATATCAAGAAAGCAGGTAGTGAGAGTTGTTCCCGACTGTCTCATTACCCTGTCTCAGTTTTTGTGTGATTGGATGAGTTATCTCTCTCACATATTATGCATGGAAAGCTTGGGTTGGAAACGCGTCTATGTTAGCATGTCACGAACTTTGGAGGTAAAACACGAGTATATTAGCAGAGCAGTGTCAAGGGCCAGCTAAAAACGTTGTGAATTGTGGAAATGAAAAATTATTTTGATTGAAAATGAATGAAGTGACATATTTTCTCTTTTTTTTTTGTTTGGTCCTGTGAAGCAAATTTGAATTCCTACCCTTTCTGCCTTTGTAAACTTCTTCAGTTCTTTAATAATAAGAACAGTGATACGAGATGGAGTTCTAACAGATCTATCACTCAAGAACATTCTCAGCTTCCCGATGGGCATTCAGTGCCGCTGCCATTATGTAGGCATAAGCATTCTGATAATCGGACAATCACAATAACAATAACAACAAGTTTATTAAGCTCAGACAACAATCTGTTGTAAACAAGCAAACAGTGACTATATTCTTAACAAACAATTCCTATTCTACCCTCTCTCTCTCTCTCTCTCTCTCTCTCTCTCTCNAGATGTGTGAGTAACATTCATATTATGTTGGCATGCATCTGGCCATCACACGGTCGCAGTTAGCAATGAACCAAAGACATTATTTAGTACAGTATTGTGACGTCTTTCATCAGATGTCAAAACTCAACTTTTTCCCCATAAACAGATACTCGCTGTGCCTTGTATCTGGGCCTCAATCTGAGCATTATACCAGATCTATAGTTTACTGTGGGTAAGGTGCAAGTGTTTAAATACTCAACATGTTGACGATGAGCTTAGTCGTTTAACCAGGCATATACGCGTACATAGTCCTCTGAGTGCGATGGCATGGTCGCAATGACGAAAACAGGTATTTTACGGAAAGGTCATATACATTAGGGCATGTTTTGTTTATTTTGGAGGTGTATACGTCGCTTTCCAATGCATTTGGCTGAATTGAATTCTTTACATGCATGAAATATGACCTAAATAGTTGAGTTGCTGTTGACATTGTTCTAGTTACTATTCAGCCCCGCTTTCACGGCCACCCGCCCCCTCACCAAATTCTCGAGGTGATTTCTCTATACAGTATTTATGGCGAGATCAGGAAGGAAGACTTAACCGCCTGATGTCGTACGTGTGTTTTTGTGTCTATGTGTGTGTGCGCATCCATGCATGGGTGGGTGTGTGAATGCTTGCGTGCGTGTACATGTGCACCACCGTATGCACAGTTATGTGCTAAATCAGACCACAATCTCTCTGCACATTATCATTCAGCAGTAACCATTCTACCATTCTGAGACTTCCTTATGGTGACTCTAACTCTAAGAAAGACTTGCCTAATGTTGAAGATCTACTGCATTCCTTTGTGTTAGCCCAACATTCATTGATTTTGAGGGTGTATGTGTTTGCCTATGCATACGTTCATACTGTTCAGTCAGTCAAACTTTTATTAATGCACTATACCTAACGATGGTAAGTAAGTAGACTACGGCAACTGAACTGACACTTCACAATGGTACTCTTGTGTCAGGACTCTGACAGGTTTGCGCCCCGTATTGTATTGGACGAATTTGAAAGTACTTATCATACAAAGGTTGCTCTTAATTTGCTGCATAATTAACCATAATTAACCATAATGTGACATTAGTAACAAGTGCTTATCCTTGCATTCACTCATCTCTTCATTGAATTATTAACTTAGTTTTTTGTTTTTTTTGCCGGGGAGGGGGGGGGNNNNTGTGCGAGGGGGGGAGGGGGGGGGCTGTTGGAAGGCGTTCGTTTAAGCTTGGGGAAGATCTTCAGCTCTCCTTTCATTCCGTAACAAACTGTATTCCATAGGCATTAAGTTCTCGGTTGATCTCTTTAGTTGCGCTAGGGCTCAGATTTCGCCACGGACGCACAAGGTTCAGGATTAAATCTGTGGAAATCGCAAATGGGATTTCATTGCCCTAAATGCTATCATCTCAGCGGGGCGCAGTAATAGAAAGTGTGTGGGGGGAGGGGGGGGGGTAAACAGTGGCGGAACTAGTTAGCATGTTTGTCCCCTCCTCTCTCTGCTCTGTTTCCTCCCATTGCGATTGTACTGTAGGCTAGTGTAGGCCTACTTTGTACTTTCGCATAGGGCGAGCTCAGTAGTATTGTATGCCAGTATTGTTGGTCTAAGGAGTCGAGTCTCAGGGGTGGTTATCGTGTTGTTATTCGTTTGACACACTCCCTCCCCCTTCCCCAAAGCCTGTCATTATCGCTGCTTTATGATGATGATGATGCTGTCTTCATTGTTGTTATGGCCTCAGTACATGTACGCGCTCCTTGTCCTGTCCTCGCGTCTCCCCTCCTCACCTCGATACAGTTCTGCTTCCGCATTGCAAAACTGCCTGGATCTTGTTTGCTGTTTAAGCCAAGCGATGGACAGAGAGAAACTGAGATAGGCAGTCGTGGTCGTGGTAGGTGTGTGTGTGTGTGTGTGTGTGTGTGTGTGTGTGTGTGTGTGTGTGTGTGTGTGTGTGTGTGTGTGTGTGTGTTTAAATGGGGTAATGGAGGAGGAAGAGTCGGGAAGATGGTGGTGATCAGAGAACAACGACTCTGCACGGCGAAAGTATAGAGGGTATCTCTACAAACACGGCTCAGGGAGTGTGGCATGATCAGAGAATCAGTGTTGAATAAGTGGGCCTTCAAGAGGAAGTTTAAGCAGTCATTTCTATGTCGAGTGCTTAATGAATGTAATTTCAAGAAACTTGAAGCAAGGCCGCATTTTGTGTTTGTTTCAGTGTCCGTATTTTCAACTACGTGGTGCTGGCAGCTAGAACAGACAACGGCCAAAATATTTTGTATTCTTTTACGACAGAGTTATTTTGTTTTCAACAACTTGAATTCCTCTTCCCCCCAAATCTTCTTTCAACAACAACAACAACAACAACAACAACAACAACAACAACAACAACAACAACAACAAGGAAATGAGGAAGAGGAACCCATCCTTAATCATGTGTACTTTGATTTATGCAGTTACAATCTTGCGGATAGTCAGCATGAAGTTTTTATAAATCTGCAGCTTACTTGTTAATCATGTAGACTACATGACATTATGTAAAGAAAACAATCAAACCAGCGCTTTGTTATTAATGCTCGATTTTTATATATTAAAAGAGATAAGGCCTTGCTGATTATACGCATGTATAACGAGAAAAAAAATTTATGCATGTCTGAGTAATTTGAGTCTTTGACAGAGGTGGCTTATACCCGCTCTAAAACACCAATGCAAGGATTGCTTAAGATTAGGACTCGTATAAATATCACAGTATAAGAGTGAAATACAAATGCTGCATTGATATTGCGGGAATACTAGATATCCTGTTACAGTAGGTCTCCATAATGTACGTCCTTTTCTCGTGTATCGGCGCACCTGCTCTGTACTGTCTTTGAATGGAAACCTTGGTAATCTTAGTCCTGTCAGCCTGGCTCTACGTCTTACCTGATAACGATAACCTCACAGAGTATTCTCCTCTTCACTGATGGCCGAGGTGAGTTCAAAGAGGCCTCGCCTTGTTTTTGACAAAGTGCTCTTACAGGGTGTTTTTTCACCGTGATTATCATTTCCCCTTCTCTGGAAAGAACACCTTCTCTATGTGGACACAAAGCTTATCCTAGACATTTCCGCTTTGTAGAATGCGGTGCTCCTATGTTAAAAAAAAAGAATAAAGGCTCTTGAGGAAGACGTGCTGCTCTGTGCATGTACTGTATGCAGAGACAAACAGAGTATTTTCTGAGAGAAGACTGAACAGACGAAGGATTCCAAGTTAGGACTCTGTGTTTGTGTTTGCAACGAATTTCCCTGGGAATTTACAACATAGAAAACGGATCAGGAAAGTGCGTGTAGACAGTTGGATCGAAGTCGTAAAAATCAGGAGTATTTTTCACCATCTCACTGGCCGTGGTCTGGAATTACCCCATACCCCATCCTCTACAGCACGGCGGTTGGTGACAGAGTACGTAGTAAGCAGTTAGGTCAGGCTTCTTTAACCAGAGAGCTACAAGGTGTTTTCTTAGATGAACACCTGAAAGACGAAGGAATCTGAATAAGGAATGAGTACGTGTGTTTTCAGCGAAGTTCCTTGGGATTTATAACATAACACTACCATGAATTGATTTTCAGTGAACGAATCGGGAATGTGCGCGTAGACAATTGGATCAAAGTCGTAAAATCAGGTTTATTTCTCACCGTCTCACTGGCCGTGGACTGGAATTACCCCGTCCGTTACAGCACGGCAACCTAGACCCGGTAACAGGGTACGCAGTTAGGTCAGGCTTCTTTGTAGGATTTTGCTGGATCAGAATGGCAGATGTGTCTCGCTGGGGCCAGTCATTGTCTACAAATGTCCCTGCCAAGACTGACATTGATGTAGTTAGTTTCAAAGAAAAGATTTTGGCGGTAGTGACACTTCAAAGAGAGTACTATACGGTGGGAAAGGGAATGAGCTGGTTTATGTACAGGGTTAAAAGTGTCATGGAAGAGATGACCTCTGATACTGATAGTGCACACAAAAGCCTTAATATAAATGCGATATTTGTAGTACTTTGTCGCGGACATAGCATTGCGAAGAGCGATTCTTTTCTTTTGAGTCAGCCATATGCCAATCAAGGTTCGACTATGGGTTTATCATTATCAGTATCGGTTATAGTAGGTCAATTGACGGTCAAAGAAAATCATAACTAGCGGAAGACAGTGTTGTACTCTGATCTGTCATAATATATACTAAGTGCATCACATACAAATCTCTCATGGTGTCTCTTGCTTATGTCTGTGATGTTTGTTTTAAATCCTCAGAGTCCTAGGTCAGTGATTTTTACTGACGATGAAAACTCTCCCCTTAGATTCACAACCTGAAATATTTCGTTTGTACGAGCTATTCTTAAATTAAACACGTTATTTTAAATCACACGTTCTCAACTCAAGAAGTAGCGATATGAACCATTCAGCTTTTTATTTCCCCTTCGCTAAAATTTGAAAGAAAATATGTGTCAATAACAAATTGCTGGAGGGAGCAATCTTCAGTGATTGTTTGTTTCTGTGTCACCAGCGCAGACCAATAAACCACTTAGGAATAAAATACCCTTATATAGGTCACTACAAAAAGTAAATGGCCCCTTGAAAGGCAATATAGCGGAAGATTACAATGTAAAACCAAACATGTCTTTACCTTAGTGAAAAGACTTATAATTATAGTCATAGAGAACGTCGATAAAGTTTCATAAAAGCTCTTTACGACTTCAAAAGAGAGTGGTAGAGACATACAAGGAAATGTGGCGAATGTCTTTGTCTTGGCGAAGCTAACCTTCATAGGAAGTATTCTTTTGAGATTCTAGCAAAGCATCCTAGACCTCAGGTGACTCACAGTCGGCGGGTCTCAATCAATGAAGTTTTCCACGGCCAGGCATGCCACTGTCTTTCACTCAGAGCAACCCTTCAGTTCTGTAGCACAGAGAACACCGCGATGGAATTCATACAGGAAAACAATGAAGAATTCATCCGGGGGACATAGTGGAATTCATACACTGAGATATTAGTGCGAAAGAATCTGTGGTGAATACTTCCCTTTTTCACAACCGGCCCCTCCAGCTCACTCCGATTGGAAATTAGTGTCTGTATTGTGCACTGTGTGACAGGGCTTTCAGGCTCTGGGGTGGGGATGCGGAGGTCGGATTGCCTGATCTTGTGTTGCCTTGTCGATCACTGCTGCTTCAACTAAACAGGACATGTAACAGAACGTGCAACCAGCAAGAGAGGCGATGAAGATTTTTTTTTTATTTCCGCTCAGCGCATCTCTATGACGGGTCGATAGTGTGAAGTCAAGAGTGAATGGAGGAAGGAGAGAGAGAGAGAAAGAGAGGAGGAAAATACCTTGTCAACATTACAGGTAGCCGTAGCAAGGCCGAACGTGTTTTTTCGTCGTGTTTTTTTTTCGAAATTCATGGACGTTTTTTTTTCGTGGCTGTAGCAAGCAGCTGGTCATGCAGAATAAATAGACAGGGGTTACATGCTGGGAGGTGCGGCAGATCTGTCCATTCGGTCAGGTGGTGGCTTTGCGGGTGGCACAAGTCATGTAGTAGAGCCTTCCAAAGTTAGTCAGTAATGAACTGCCGTTGTGTGACGAATTGCCTTGGACTTGAAGGACATACGTCTATAGTGACATGATATTGCTAGGAAAGAGTACAAATTCGAAGATTCATCTAGGCGGATTCAGTTGCGTAGATCTGCCGAGTTTTAGTCAGCATTGAAGCGCTGTTGTGTGACCACTTGCTATTTGGACATGGAGAAGTTACAGTTAAAGTGTGGCTTGCAGTGGAAAACTACAGATCCGAACACGTATCTAGGCGGAGTTTAGTCATGGAGAACTCGTCAGATTTAGTCAGTAACCAACATTTGTGTTATCAAGAGCCATAGACATACAGTGGCATGATATTGCTCTATAAAATATTAGAAATTAGCAGTGTCACCTAAATTCATATGAATTTTGGTTGCAGACTAATAGCGAAAGAAATATAGTAGTTGAATAGATGAACATGCTTCAGTACAGATTTCTGCCTATACAAGGGTAGCTGCAATATGTTGCTTTGCAAGTCAACTTTTAATGATGATTCTTCAATATTTGCTTTTTTATGAGGGGTATAAAATAGACAGGTCGTCAGAGAATGAGGAACAACTCTTTTCGCGTCTTCCTGTGTTCGTGTCCTGACGTCCAGTTGGTATCGGGCCGTGAAAGCGATATGTTTTCGAGAGTGGCGTTAATCTGCTTGTGTTGACAGGTGAAAGTGGTCGGACCCTGGCTCAAGCCAGTGGACTATTAACACCTTCGTTCATCATTGACCAACCGTCACAAACTTCAGGGACTTCTTCTGCTGACAGCCCCAGGAGCTCTGTATGTCAGTTGTGTCTTTATTACTTAGTGTAGTGAGGCAAACAATTGTGTTCAAATGTGATGACTGTTCTTAAGGTATGTGCGAAAAGCTGATAGCAGTTGGTATTGATACTATATTCTGCTTGGGCTTGAGCATTTGTCGTTGGAGAGAAAAAAATAAAAATATTTGACGACGGATACTACATTTGATCTTTAAGTGGTTTAAAATTATGGGTTTTCCTATGTTCTTCATTCTTAAGTGCCAAATTTGGTGAGTGAGTGAATAGGTCAGTGTCTCTCAGTGAGGAAGCGACACAGCGTGGATTCGAATGACGCGATCATCACGATCAAAATGAACTTAGCTGACCGTGGCTCGGCCCGATACTAGGGCGAAGGTGATGAGACCACTTGGGAGATAGAGTGAAATGGGTCATTGTTTTCTTTATTGCTATTTTATTACGGAATTGAGTCACTATACTTCTGTCGATGGTCCCAAGGAGATTACTTGTCAGGAATTGCGAGGCACTTATATGCCGGATATTATCTAGGCCTTGGTCTATTTCCATTTGAATTATGTATATGAGAACATTGTTCTGTCATAGTTCACAGGCCCACCAGGCAAGTACTACACTTTTATCTGCCATCTACTAGGCATGTACTTAACTTTTAGGTGCCGTCTGCTTTACTGCTTTAAGTATCCCAGCTTCATGTTTTTTTGTCATAAGTGGGAAAGGGGTTGGGACAAGATCGTGATCGATAAGAGCTGTCAAAAGCTGCAATTTTCGGTTTCACTTTCATTATGTTAATGAATGAATGAGACAAAGAGATCTAAATTCATTCGGGTCTGGTCGAATAAAATTTTCGCCTTCTATCTATTGATCGACAGTAGCCAGAGGCTCTAATATACCCGGTTGATTAAAATTGTTGGTTTGCGTTACTGTGCATAATTACCATTAGACCATTACCTCAGACCACACAGTAAGTCTGTGAAAGTTACTAAAGATAGGAACAAATTTATTGCCATTTATCAGCATCACTAAGCTAGATGAAAATTATGGTCTGCACTGCAGGAGAAGTGAACTTTTGATGTGGCCACTTCAGATGCACTTGCCATCGATTAAAGGCTAGCCATCGGCTCTCTGCTAATTGTAGTTATAGATTGTTGTGCGTCATGACAAGACCTCTATTTCAGAGTCAATCAGGGAAAGTAGAATAAGGATAAGAAAGGTCCTATTCATCAGCGCCACTAGTCCATGAAAAACTGAAAGGCTTTTGGGTACTGCCAACTAAACTTTCAGATGCACTCATGACAATTTAGGAATACTAGGCAATGACTTTAACCCTCAGCTAATTACATTTTTCCGTTATTGTAGCCCATAAAGAGACTCTCTCAACTCTGTTGAACGTAGGAAAGTGACAAGCAAGTTCCCATCCATCTGGACCATCAACCCATGAGAAATTTATGACCTGTGCGACGGTGGAGAAAAAGAAAATAAGAAAAGGAGGCTTGAGAGAGAAAACAGAAAAGAAAAAATAAAAATGTCCACGCTTTATCTCCTGAAAACATCTTTCATCTGCACTAGCGCATTACGGCTTGAAATCTGACAAGTGGATGGCTTTGAATACGGGATTTCGACGTCATTGTAGATGGATGAAGTCGACAGAGTAGTAAATATGGATTATGTTAGCCTAAAGGAACCCTTAGGCACAGTTTGCGGTTCAGTGGAGTCAGATCTTCAAATAGTCATACCAATATGTTTTATTATTTTCATGTTTGAACTGGTAGACTGAAGGTCGGACTCGCTGAACTAACATAGTGAGTTGTTTTTTTTTATTTCAAGTATTTTATACGCTGCGCTAATATGCATCTCATCATCACGCGTTTTAAATAAGGGTACATTATGAGGCTATGTTTTGAAGAAGAAAAAAAAGGTTTTGTAAGGATGAATATGATAAGAATTAAATACTTCCGGAAATTCTTTATGTCGTAAGTTTCATCAAATATGCGTATAAATGTAGGAAGAAAAAAAAGCTGGTTCTGATCTCTAGTTTGTTTCAAAATACATGTAGTGTGTGAACCTGCGTTAATCAGAAATACTTGTTGTTAAACTGTTTAATCTGTTCTGGATTCCTCGTTGTTTTATTTGCAATTGAATTTGTAGACCAGGTCATCTGTTTAGTGCTGTCCAACACGCCATTAGTATTGACGATCTTTTCATTTCCAGTTGAATTTATGTAGTGTTGGAGAACTTGGCTTTGAGTCGGCAATAGTTTTACGGCCGGTCTTATCAGTAAGATAGCATCGTACCTTTTTCTCGCGACAGGGCATGTTTGATGACTTAATAAAAATGCATCCGTGTGTACACAAACCTGCAGCAGGGCAGGCAGCACGGTTTGCTCATGAGACGTGTTTTAACTCGGCCTGCACGGCAGTATTGCACCCTGTATAACTGGTTTGAGCTATAATAGATCTACGGGATATGGCTGTCCTGAAAAGAGGAGGGTCTTGCTTGTTCCCACACAGATGCGTCACTGAAATGGCCCTGCAATTTTCCTTTCTTCCGCCAAGAGATCAGCATGAATTGACAGACTGTGCAATGGACCTGCCGAATGTCGGGTTAATGTTGACATTTGAAATTGTGCAACTTTAAAATTTAAAAAATCATTATTTCATTTGACGTACATTTAGAGCTTGCGTTTTGCTTTTCTTTGAATATGGAGCATTAATGTTATCATAACGATGAAATGTTTCTACATCTCTAAGCACAAGCTTGGGGCATTGATACCAAAGTACGAAGTGTTCACTTGAACAATCAAACCACCAGACAGCACCAGATAAAAATTTGCACCGGCGCGACCAACGGTTAGTCACCGCGTCTTTCACATGTTACTGTTAACATGACTGAGCCGCATGGAGAGCTCTCCCCACCGTGTTTGACGGACAGTCCCGTGGGATATGCCCTTTGATAAACAGGCTCTACCTCAGAATTGCTGGTGTGGCATATCAGTTTGACTGCTGTGTTTTTATGTAAAGAAACCTTTCCCCATGAACGCTTGCAGCAATCTCCAAGAGATAAATTTGAAAATCATTACAAGTGCCAGCGGAGGGCGTTTTTTTTAAATTTCGTTTGCAAAGTAAACCTGTTCTATTAAATGATACTTACGTGACGTTGAAGTTTAAGTTTGATTGTATGTTCTGATGTGTAACGATGATTTGGCAGGACCTGTAGTAAAGCAGTGGTCCAGGATATCATTTGCTAGGATGGGCACTCATCCAGCATAGTGTCTAGAAAAGTGATTACTAAATTTGCTACCAGTGTAACTAATGTTATGAACTGTAGGGTATGTTATGTTACGTTTATATTCATCTAGTAGATAAACTTGATATCCTTGTAGTGCCACTTCTGAATTACATTATCATTAATTATAGGCTGTGATCTACATCTGTTTGACCTCGTATTGCGAAAAACTTACTGGACTTCTTGGTTATTCTAGATCACTTTAGGATTCTTCTCACGCCCGTGTGTGTGACGGTCATTTCTGTGACAGATATGTATTTATAAGCACTCAGACTCAACATGTGTTGACGTGGTAACTATAGAAACTGTTACACAGAGGAAGACAGTGCACTTGTATCACACCGATCGATTGTGTCCTGTGAGTGAACACATCGGGTAAATGATCTTCTTAGACGTGAGTACTTGGATTGACTTCTTGTGGATACTCACTCTACTGACGCTGACGACGGGCAGCATCCTCACGAGAAAATCGATAGTTGGTAATTGACTTGCTGTCACTGTTTACTCCCCGACACAGTGTCACTGACAGCTTGTCACTGACAGGGCAACAGGGTGGACACCTCGACATGAACGAAACAGAGGACGTCATTTGGAGGCGCTACAACCGTAGAGAGGTAACACTCGAGAACTTGTGCATTAACGATGGGATATCATATCATCGTTAGAATTACATTAACTCTTCATGTTCAAAGTCAGTAAGGATGAATTCAGCATCGCTGCACTAATGTAATTTTTATCATGGTAAGAGATCCCATCATTAAGCGTAAACTCTCGTTTTTTTTTTCCAGATTTTTATCATGTTTGGTATGAATGGGCCTATTATTCGCGGAAAGGAAGCAGAGATTAAGTGAATGTGGATAGATGGGTGGGGTAGGATATACGTGTAAAAGTAAAGATGTAAAGTTATGAAATTAGAAGCAATTACATTCTGCCGGGAAATAGAGAGAGAGAGAGAGAGAGAGAGAGAGAGAGAGCGAGAGAGAAAGAGAGAGAGAGAGAGAGAGAAGGAGGCGATGGGTTTGGTTTTTTTTTTAACCCATTTAGTCCATAATTTCCCTTTTATTTAATATTCATATATGTTTCCTCTGTTATACGAATATCTCTTTATGTATATTATGTGGCCTGTGATAGGGGAAAGGGGTCATTAGGTCTGCAATACGACACGTTTTGTTCTATCTCAGCTTTTGCAATTTATGGGAAAATGCGTTGGCATATAAGGGTGGGAACAATATCTACAACTGTTTATAGTATCTGGCAGAGTGCTGTATTGAGTGTTTGCTCGACAGCGATCTCTGACACCATGAAAATCCAATGAAACTGAAGGAGTGTTAAACCGGTTATGGAGTGGAAGAACACAACTGATTGCAGTGTGAGATGTTTGGTCTTACAGCCTTCAGATGCCTTTAAACATGATGCGGTTTGGGCACGTAAAACGTTTGATAGATCTTTGAACTGGTGGATGCAATTTCTGTGGATGACGTTCTACAAGCAGATGCTTAAGTGTACTCGTATTGGGATGGGTGAACTACATGAAAAACTAATGAAAGTGCAATTCAGAGGTAACCAGAAAATCCGTGAATGGGATTGGGGTCATCGACAAGGAGGGAAAACCAGAGAGAGTTAAGGAAGGGAAGAAGAAAGGGAGGAAGAGAACAAGAACGCGGGAGAGAGTGCTCATGAGGGAGAGTGAAAGAGATGAGGATACCGGCGTTTTGGAAGATATTAGATTATAGTGTGCAGCCGTGAGTTGATAGCATTCGCCATCGCAACAAGTCATGCAGAATGTGTGCCCTTGTGAGACCGGCGGTATTGTAAGGATGTGGAATTTTTTAGTTTGGGAAAGGGAAAGGCCTTTCAAAAACAAAAAAAAACAACAAAAAATTCGGAGTAGGGCCGGAAGCACCCTAGCTACAGCAGTAAAGGCAGGTCTTTGTTTGCATTGAGAGAATTGGTGTTAGCTGCTTTCATCGAACATAGGCCTACCAGAGTGGAAATATTTGTCTTGATATCGTGGACTGAGTCAGCATATGCCCATCCATCATTGCTATCATATATCAGGAGTTGACTCCTGTCATCAAAATACCCCTCAGCTCGATGGCAGGCAGGCAGGCAGGCAGGCAGGCAGGCAGGCAATATTATCATCCAACTCTTCGGTGTTGCAACAAGTGGCGACCTGAAACACTTCATTTACATTATGGTGTCAGGGGAAGATAATGTTTATAATTCTGGATTGCATCAAGATAGCTAGGAGATATTCAGAAATGAGGAGCGGTCATGTGGGGCAGATAGAGGAAGCAGGTGTAGTTGGGTGAAGATGATTAAGATGACCGGCTTACAATGCATTGATTGTATTGGTGTCAGAGAATTAAACAAACAAAACAAAAAAAACCCAACAGAATCACTAACGGTTATTTCCCAGAAGATGTAGCCAAACGCCATCATCAGCAAGATACTTATTCTTTCAGAACGGAGAAATGAGCACGTAGCAATATGCAGTCAACGAGCACGGATGCCTAAGATGCGTTGCAGAAAAAAACATATGGTTCATGTCGCGACATAGGGACTTTCTGTCAGTTTCTGTTAGTTACGTCACTAACAGGGATTAGTACTTCTGTAGATTTTTCTATTCTGTGAGAGCAGCCATGAAGACGTGGAGAAAGCGGTTGTTGGAGAAGGGTTATGATGGTCGACTTACAATGCATGCATTGTGTTTGACTGGACAGCATCACTTGTTCTCCGGTACTTGAAATGACAGCACAGAACCTACCAGTTGTCCGTAGAGTCCCACTGTCACTGTCAGCATGTGCATTGTACGATAATGTAAGGCTAGTTTCCAAAAAGGGTTGCCAGTCAGCTCTGGTTGACCCTCTGCGTTTCCACTGAAACGTAGTAAAATTTGCAGTTAAACAAAAGGTGGGATTATGCCGTATTGTTCGATGTCCGACTTCTACTGCAAAAAATATTATTTAGTAAAATATTACGATTACCCGACAAGCGCAGTTAGGCGGATTGTGATTAAGGACTATCCAGTGTACTGTACCAGTGCGCGATGCACCATGCACCATGTAAAGTTTTCGTGTTCAGTGTAGGACAATGCAGTTTACACGGAAATACTATTGTAACCAGTCTATTCGCTGTCAGTCAAGTCCAGTGTACCTACATAGTACCAACTGACGATCTTCCTAAAATCTAAGAACCGCTGAAGACGCCTACTTTACAAGAAGATAATACATATAATGCATATATGCAATTCATCAGCGGTCCAAACAGTTCCCCTCCCCTAAGACTAGTAGACTATGCACGCACACATCTATTTATTAGTCTGTTAGTGTTGGTCAATATCAGTAGAAATACTGTCACGATACCCTGAAAGTTCTCTTGTCCACTATGTACTTTACCGCACATACGCCCTTTTGTAGTAAAAAGTCAGTCTGGTCCCCCGAGAACTAGTTAATGGACCTGCAGCTCCGGTGTGAGAGCCTGTTACATTACACAATAACCAAATTAATGACCTCTCTGGGAATCGTATATGTTACATCATAACAAAATTAACGACTGTGTGGAATGCCGTCCCATCCATCATGACCTGCTCTAGCCTTGCACTTCCCTGTCACTCCAAATTTCCTCGTCCCTTTGTACCGCAGCGCGCTTATTTCCGTCTCATCTCGTCCGCATTGAGAAATGGCAGCCATCAATTTCAGTCCAGTGACGTTTTCTGAATCAGGCGATGGAGTGATAGCTGTCTATAAATCATAAAGAATATAATAAAATCGAAAACAGTATGAAAGAATAGTCGAATGAAACTGGTTGGGGGTAAGGGGTAGGGGTAGGGAGGGGGTAGGTGGTAGGGAGGGGGTAGGTGGTAGGGAGGGGGTAGGTGGTAGGGGGATAGTTCAGGAGTGCCTCAGTTGCAATGCCCGGCGATTTCAGTGACGAAGATCTGACACTTGAAGGGACACTAGACAGGTTGGCGACTCAGGTACACATGATAACAAATCTACAGAAGTATTATTAGCTATTGCCCGGATGTTATGAAGCGCCGTCAATGACCGAAGGCACATACTCTCAACGCATAGCCACAAGCAGGTAGCAAAACGTAGTTGGCGACTTCCATACATACACATACCGGAAAACACAATGTGGTTCAGATGGAGGTATTGGGGATCTCTGTCAGAGACGTCAATAATATAGATTAGTGCTTCTGTTGATCTTTTTTTCCCCTTACTGTGGTCTTAATCCCTTGGGATTACAGTGACGTAGATCCGACATTCTGAGTTTAAGGCAGTTCAACGACATCCTTACGTCCATCACTGTATACTGTTTGAATTCATGTATCTGTGTCAAATCTGCATCTAAGTCGTCCTGTTTTCTTGGTTAATCTTTCTCTTTCTGTTTCCCTTGCCCCGAAGCCATGCAGAATTATCTTCATGGAAGACATGATGGCTGAATCTGATGTTAAGTCAATCCTACCAAAATATGATGACGACAGTCACTCAAGTGAGCGAGGGTATTGGCTTAGGGGCATGTGGGTAAATTGTGATTTGTATCATACTAACGGTGGAAGTGAATTTCAGCTGCACCAGTCCAAAGTCACTGACCGTAATGTAAAACGAATCAGACTCCG
Organism: Ellobium chinense; assembly: GCA_033807755.1. Classification (NCBI taxonomy): domain Eukaryota; kingdom Metazoa; phylum Mollusca; class Gastropoda; order Ellobiida; family Ellobiidae; genus Ellobium; species Ellobium chinense. The sequence goes on from JAWQUT010000007.1 coordinate 286,976, forward strand.
CTATCATCTTTCTGTTAGGGATCGATGGATGATATAACTCCCAGTAGTTCCCGCAGAGTAAATCGCTGTACAATGACAACAATGACAATGGCAAAAAGATTTAATGCAGACTTTGAAAGTATATGCATGACAAACATTGAAAATTATAACATGGTGGAGCATTAAACGTTCGAAGAATATAATACAATACATCCTTGAAATTGAAGAATTGAAGTTTTTCCAAAACTCGGTGAATGCATTGGTGTTGAAAGCTGGATTAGTTGATCATGTTTATTCAAAGAGGTTTCTGTTTATACATTCTCTCAAAACAAACTTCTGCTCGAAATCTTGTCTTCAAGTATAATGTGAAGAGACGTATTACCCTTCCACTGATTTCCCTCATATAAAGCTCAGAAGCCTTCAGAATCGACATAGTGACGTTTAGGAAAAAACACTCTTCAATTGTAAAAGTCTATGACGACCAGTTGCTCTTGATTTTAAGTTCCTTATTATAAGTATTTATTGAGACTAGCTGATTGATCTTTATTTCCTTTGATGCAGATTAAGCATAGGGTTATATTAACATTTTTCACCTAGCTTTAAAGTAAAACAATGCTGGTAAATACACACAGTATCAAGCAAGATGGATAAACAGGATGTTAACAAAACTGACGATCGTGAGTGTACAAAAAGTAAAGAATTGACCGTACTCAGAGCAAGGCAAAATGTTTCCCACACGTTCAGAACGTCCAGAGAAAAGAAAGAGGTTTCAAGTAACCTTTAACCCTTTCAGCACACCAGATTCTTCCTCTTCTCTGTCCTTCGTCCTCCCCTCGTTCCCCCTTCTTTCATCCCTGTGAAGAGCCTGCGCTTGAGCGTCATTGAATGCTACTCCGTGGATTGACGAGCAAGGTCTTTGATTAGTGTCCAGGGCCCAGTAATTTGATATTCCCTGTCAACTCTTGTCACAACCTTAGGAGCACTTGGCTTCACCCGTGATTATTTAGCGTCAAAATGATTTTGGCTTCCTCTTTCTCCCACTTTCTGTCTCTTTTTCTTCTCTCTCTCTCTCTGTCTCTCTCTCTCTCTCTCTCTCTTCTCCTATTTAACGTCACCCGGATATTTTCTCCGTTCACCATGTCATTCAGTGCGCTTATAATATAATATTGTCCCCTTTCTCCGGCATCACATGACTTCAGGTTCTCTTATCTTCCTTGTCTCCTGCCTTATGCTCTGTATAGTAACGGTTTCCCCAGTTTCTTTCTCCACTGCCTCCATCTCTCCAGGCAGTCTCCACTCTCCAACCAACTCGTTTCTAGGTCACTCCTCCGAACATGTTTCATCCATTATGCCGAAACTGAAATTTATTCATTGTGTTAAGTTCAAGTCCTCTTATCTTCCTTGTCTCTCGTATGTTCTATAACAGTTCGTTTATTCACTACTTTCTTCAACAAACTCGCTTTAGGGCCATTCCATGGAGCAAGACCCATCCACTAGGCTTAAATTCCGATGTGTCAAGTGCTACTCATAAAGACTTTTCTTTTGTGGTTATGGACACAGATAGGTAGAATGCAGTAGAACCACTGGACCTGGAATTTCACAGCCTCGAAAAGTCTACATGTCGGTTTAAGTAGTAACCCTTTGGTCCCGATTCTTTAATTTTCTGTTAGATTTTGATATGAACTGGACTATCTCGCAACATCAAAATTGTGGACTGGTCCTCTGAAACTTAAAGTACAACTAAAATAATGAACAATCAAGTCATAGCCATCGATTTTTGATACGAATTAGATGGATCTGTTCTATAAAATTACCCATTACCAAATTGTCTCCGCCCCTTCTACTTTTCTCCACAACCTCACACGCCGGTGTTTCCTCCTCTCACCCCATCTTCCCCAATCCCCCTCCCCCCTCGCCAATCAATAATCTCTGTCTTATTTTATTCTGCCGGGGGCCTTCTTCCTCAGCGAACCCCATTACCCCTATATGGCTCGATAGAACTGTGGCCGAGAAGCCAGACGGAAACACCCGTTGCCCTTCCGTGATGAAAAATAAATACAGCGAGCCTTGTTTGATGCCTAACAGTTTGGTTAACGCTTCACCATACCCTTGACATTTGCTTATGATGACGCTATTTCAGTGGCGGAGGTAAGGGGAGGGGGGATTTCCCACTCGTCCCCTACCAAAACAGTATGTGCTTCGGGCGTCAACCCCCCCCCCCCCCCCCCCCCCCCNGCTGCCCCACCGAGTCCATTGGTTTTGTTCTTTCTGTGTATCACCACTGTGCGGGCGCCCCCATCCTCACAATCAGTACCCCTTGTCTCTGCCCCTGGGTCATCCCAAGACAATAATGGGTATATAGAAATAAATGAGGCCGTGCACGGAGACAGCAGGGACCATCGGCGGCCCCACACTGAAGCATGAAATCGATGTCAGTTGAAGCTCAAAATGACGTTTTTTAGCCTCACGGGCATTCCAGTACAATGTTATATTATGGAATTAGCCTAGATAACCGGTCAGCAATTCCCAAAGTCAACATAAAGACACCGTCTTAAAAATAGCAAAGTGACCCCAGTGAGAAGAGATGGGTTTTACATTGGATGCGTGTTATCTTTTTCAGAAGCATTTGTAATGTGATCCAGATACCTCCTTTCATGACGCACCAGATCATGTGTAAATTGACATGTTGTGTAAGGAAGCCCTGTAATCAATAATTATTTTATTTTTATTTTTTTATTTTATTTAATTATAAAAATAAAGGCAAATTATTTTTGCTTCCGCTCCCAGAATGATGCCTTTGTTATCTCCCTTGCCATAATGATATCATTACCCTTTTTTTGTTGTTGTCTTGTCTTTTGTCTGCTTTATTTATTTTTTTTTCCCCAGTTGTTTCCCTGAGGTTATTCTTTTGTGTCTACATCCGGGCATGAGCGACTTGTGGTGATATTTAAATGACATCCATAGCTTTTGAAATAGCCGCTTGAACTGTGTACGCCATTGGGTATTGCAGCGCTGGTCATTCTGTATAAATACCATATTAATCATATTACCAGTTATTTATTTTCATAAATATCCTGAAAGACATTACCACACATTTGTCACAAAACGCTTGAGACATGGATTTAATCTCACTGACATTATCCTTCGCCACATTCAGAGACATTGTCTTGGCCGGCACGAACGCTTCGATACCGCGTCCTCACCATGCGTACATGCCCCTGCAGAGTGCTAATGACTCTCTGGACATATTTCCAGTGATACCAGAAGCTCGCATAGGTCGTTTTTTGGTCCCAAGGTTTAGTTTATTTTATCCAGACCACAAATTTCAAAGAGTTCGATTTACGGAGGTCAGTGATCATCTGGTGTAAAAGAGCTCCCAAGATGGTGTTGTTGGTTCACAGTCGGAGCCAGACAGCCTAGTGGAAGTTGATCTTATGACTGCAAGACGGAGATGGCTGAATAACAGGGATAGTGATAGCTATCCGAGCTATCGCATACTGCTACACTGAGCTAGCAGCTTAATAACGATATANATTTCTTGGTTGTTTGATGGTTGATAGAATTTAACATCCTTTCTGTCATGTCTGGTGACCATCAACTGTCACTGTCAGCGGGACCCAGTGGCCACTGTTGGCAGGGATGTGACTGCAAAATGTTCCGTGTCAGAGTACAGCCAAAGGTCGAAGACGTTCAGCTGGCCTTTCGATGACCCCTGAGACAATCTTGGGTGCATTGATTTTCAGCCGCAGCTTGTGCATAGCCTTCGGCCAATGTACCATCCATGTTTATCTTAGGTCGAAGATGGCCATCACAGAGATTGGCTCTTGTTTTCGGTTAGAGAGGACATAGTGGACGATTCAGAACACAAGTAATGTTATGCGAGACTCATGGCGGTTTTGGGCCGCCAGTAAGGTATAACAGTATTGCATCAAAAAAGCTGTTATTTGTGACCAAATCAAATGCTCGCCCGTTGTTTGCAAGAGGACCGCATTATAAGGGACTTATATAACTTTTAAGAAAATTGCAGAACAGCACTGATTTGCAGGTTGGTTATTGTATAACAAATGAATTCTTAAGATAAGATATTATTATCTTCATGTCATATTCCAGTGACGTTTTGTTGGGTATTATATGAGTATTTAATACAGATATGCGTATTGCATTCGTCATTATAAACGATACTGCTCGTGCATACGTTTAATGATAAAAGTATTAAGTTTGTCTTAGTTCGTTCAGGAACCTGGGTCGTATCTCCTCTGACCGATCTTTCTGCCTTGGATGTCAAATATGCCAAACTATTGTATTGGTGTGTGTTGTCAGCAGGCAGGGATGTTTGTTTCTATTGATCCTTTTGATGCGTTTATCAGTCATCCAGCGTGTCAGCCGCATGACTGACATCATGAAACGTTCGACAAAGTTGAATCCATCTATTTACAAGGGTCACAATTTTGCCCTTGGGACGTCACATTTAGGGCGGCCATCCCTCCTCTCCAATTCCGTTCCTTCTATCAAACTGTAGACGGAATAGTAAACTCCAAGTCTTTTGTCTCTAACCACACTCCTACCTTTCGAATGATTTCAGCAAAATGGACCTCTTTTTCATTCCTCCTCTCCCCCCCCCCCCCCCCCCCCCCCCNCCACGGCCCTGCCCGGTCCGGCCCCCACTTCTATGGACCGCTCTGCTGTCCACACCAGATAAGGGCAACCAAAATCGCGGCACCATAATAAGACACAAATGGGCTTGCAATGACAAGTTAATGCCACTAAATGCGATTTTTCTCTCATGCCGTCGGAGGTTACGGCCCAAACAAGTCGGCTTTAAGCTGTAATTAATACCACCTCATGGACTGGCTGGGAGGACTGATAAAGTCGACGGTGAGGTGGACTTCCAACTTTACTGAACTGATAGCAGGAGAAATGGCGCTACCTGCAAAGCACCCTACGAGGTAGAGACCCAAATGCACAAACTTTAACACGAACATTTTCCCAAAGGAACCCCCTTGTAATCCATCCTTTTTATCCTTAAAGATTACAGAGTTACGCTGATATGGTGTCACACCACACTTTTATGAGAGGACTGCGAACTTGAGCATGAACGATGGGATCTCTTACCATCGTAAGATTTATATTAACTCGGCATGTTGAACGCCTCTAAGGGTGCATTTAGCATCGATTCTCTAATGTAATCCTAATCATGGTAAGAGATCCCATCATTAATGTGTAAGCTTTCAAATACCAACAGTAAATCTGCGACACTCAGACTGTCTCACTAGTCGATTGACCTCTTGGTAGGTTTCCCCTTGAGTTTGATTAGATTATAAACGCCACAAAACATGGGAGTTTTACCACAATGAACTTTCGTACCTAATGCTGATGTCGAAAATTCATATTAATAAGTGCACCATATTTATTTTAATCAGTAACAAATTAAGAAATCACATACCAGCTAAATACGGTCACAATAGAACAAGAAAGTTACGATTGAAAAGGTTTACAAGATTTACTGACAAAGCACAAACCACAATGTGATATGTGGGCACATTTTCAAATCCTAGAAGACCAAGTAGTTGTACGTCATTTCATTTCAGTCAGCTTTTGAAAAAGCCTCATAATATATTTTTCGAAAATAATAGGCTTGCTCAAGCAATTAATGCAGTATTTTTCTGCAGACTGTCCATACATTATTAGACTCTAAAAATATAGGAATAGTCCCAGACCCAGTCCATTCCTCTTTGTCTTCAGTGTTTAAATCGTTTGCTCATAGGTTACGGTGTCTTTTATCAGAGGTTGGAAAGAAGGGCAGAGGGGGTATTAGTGAAATTCATTGGCTTCCATTGCTCTTTATTCATTTTTTACCGGAAGGATAGACACACAAATACTATACACGGAATGGTGCTTCCCAGCATGCACCCAGTGACCTCACTGGATTGTTCGGAAGGACTATCCCCGTTGACGTGCGCTAAGTCACGGAATTTGACTTTGGATCTTTATGTGAAAAGACATTCGTTTGAATACGTGGCCATTCTTCTGAACTATGTGAAACACTCTTTTGCGTCGCTGAGCAGTGGTTTGCACCCCCTACTGTCAATAGCGTTACTGGTTTGTGGAATATCTTATTACTGACACAGGATTGTTAAAGCACCGGCACCTACCAAGCATGTCGCATGTGGTGCAGCGCTCTAATAGCTGGCAAAAATGGCATGCATATGAATGAATTTTGCGCTCGTATCAATACCATAATAAAATGTGATAATGTGATGCGGAACAAACAAGCAAATATATTTATACACAAAGCCAGCAACACACGCAAACATACACACATACATACGCCCACACACACAATATACACTTAGAGATAATGAGGGAGGGAGGGAGGGAGGGAGGGAGGGAGGAAGAGAGATAGAGAGAGAAAAAAAACAGACAGAGAGGAAGCGAAAACAGTGAGGAAGGACAGCCTTCAATCACAGGCGTTCAAAAAAATGTTCCATGTCAAGAATGCACCGATTAAATAGTGCTGGCCATGACCCCGCTGGGAAGTCAGACCAGGGTATTGTTACCAGTGGGAGGGACACGGGAAGAAAATGTTGAGGAGGAAGGAGGTTCGGAAAGAAAAAAAGTAAAGAAAAATCGGGGTAATTCTGGCTCGCAGTGTTGACAAACTTTGGGTTAGGCCTACGTCCCTGTGGGCGTCTGTTTTATTTCCTTTCTCACAAACACGTTCGTTAAACACCGGACCGCTGGTCGCTGAGTGTCCCCGGCCCTCGTCTCTTCCTTCTTCCGAACTACCTCTCCACCAGTCCAGCAGTCTTTGCGTATTCTTGTCCTATCCATAGGGGTCTCATTAGCGCCTCGTCAAATGGTCACAAAGTCAAGAGTCCAGTGCTTTCTATTTTCACTGCGAGTATCTCCCCCCTCCCTCCACCACCCTTCCCCTTCCTCTTGTTCCCGTCTGCCTATCCACTTCCTCGCACCTTCCCTCCNTGGTTTTCCACTGTATTTGATATTATTGTGATCATAACATTCTTATGTTGGAAGTCCACATTGAATTGTTTTTATTTGTTTAAATGCTTTTATTGGAGGCCCAGAGCCTAATAAAGACTTTTAATGTTGAATCTCAGTCAATCTATGGTCAGCAGTTGCTACTTTATACCTGCTTCTCCATCATCTTCGCACCTTTATTTTTTGTCTCCACTTTAGAGACATTCCTTTTTTGCAGAAGGGAGAGTACATGTTTACTGTTCTGGTCAAACTCTTTTTTTTTTTTCAACAATTCGACATTAGTGCAGTGGAATTTAACGATTTAACAAGTTTCATCTTGAAATCCACATAGATCTTGAGTCCAGGTAGATCTGTGGACTTCTAAGTATTAATGTTTTACGTGTAATAGAATATAAACAATACACCAAAGGTCCTCATGGTGGAAGTGATTGGTTAGTTTATACTCCCTTCGCGTTCTTTGGTCTCTTTACCGATTTTCCTAATCAAATTTGTGGCTGACCTTTGTCAGACATTAGGCTTTGCTCTCAGGGACTTTTTGGTCGCCCTTTATTTCATGATGGTTTCTTTACATGCATGTCCTGTTTTCACTTGTTGTCCACACTACTTCGTTCCTGGAACTTTCTTCAGTCTCTCCATCACCTCTCTCACTCACTCCCCGCTTTCTTCTCTCTCTCCCTCTCTCCCACTCTTTCTTCCTCTCTCTCTCTCTCTCTCTCTCTCTCTCTCTCTCTCTCTCTCTCTCTCTCTCTTTCTCTCAGAGCTTCTTTTTTCTACAGCGCACTCTTTCGATCCGTTATTGATAAGTTGATTCCTTGAAAGACCACTTGGACAAATTGGCTTGCGTGATGAAAGGACAGGAATCAAGAACATTTTTCACTAGAGGCTGGGGTGGAAGTGGGGTGGGGGGGGGGGGGGCTCGATTGCGTGTCGTAAGATCTGCCTGTGACATGCTGAGAGGCTGGATCGGCTTGTCGATATGATGCAGCTTGATGTGAGTACTTTTGTATGCATGGCTATCAATGCAGAAAGTGTGAGTCTGTCGGGGGCTTGTGCACTCATGTGTTCTGGCAGGTAATCAGTGGATAGTTATTCACTCACGCTTGGTCGCTCGCTCGTTCACTCACTCACTCACTCACTCACTCACTCACTCACTCACTCACTCACTCACTCACCTCATCCCTACCTTCCGTTCCTCCTTTACTCACTCTGTCATTCACACGCTGCCTTCCCATACTCTTTCACTCCATCCTTCTATCACTTCCACCCACCTTACCTTTCTCCCTTATCTCCGTCACATGAAGAGTGTGACTCGTTCAAGAGCAACAACTAAGATCATCATCATCCCCAACGTCAACCACATCAACATCATCATCATCACCAGCATCAACAACAACAACATTATCATCATCAACATCATCATCAACAACAACAACAACCACAGCTGCAACAACAACACAGTGTAACGGCTTGTTAACCTTCCCTTATGAAGCCAGCCAGACACTCACAAGCTGCATGATGACGTAAAGGTAACATCAATCACGGGCCGTGTGAGCAGTGGCCGGACAGATCCCATCAGGCCCAGCTCCATATTGCGAGTAGAACATCGTGTGTAATGGGTCCTCTGCCCACTGAGCGAAGGCTCTGATTTATCACCGGTTGTTCGAGCAATTAGTATTGTGTGAAGATGATTAAGTGATGTGATGCTAGCGGGCGGGCGTGAGCACCTTGGGTTGTGGGGGGAGGGGGGAGGAAGAGAGAGGTGATATGGAGGTAGAAGATGAGGAGGGGTGCAAGTTGTAATATACAGAGGCGGAACTTCTTATACTGGTTGTCTGCACTTACATGGGTAGACACAGGAATGTAAAGATATAGAGAAGAAGGAATTTGAAAGATGTTGAGAGGTCGCAGGTTGCAACGCATGAAACTTCCATTCCACCTGAATTCAGGATCAAACCAATGAAGTTGGAAAGGTAGCCAACAGGCCTGTGTAAGGCTATGGGAGAGGTGGCCTCAAAGACTAGGGTAGAGATATACGTAACTTCCAAGGCTAAGAGAGAGGCAGCCACTGCATCAAGAAAAAAAGGTAGCCGCTGAGGCTAGGAAGTGGTAATTTCTAAGGCAAGGGAAGAGGTTTTCTGAGACTAGAGGAGAGGTAACTTTTAAGATTAGGAGAGAAGTCGCCCCTATCTGTGAGAGGAAGTTGAATTATTTTTGTCACCTTGTGTCTCTCTGCAAATTGGCTTTTTGACGTCATCAGGTTGTGTTCCAAACATCTGTCAAAGTGACAGATCTCTAGTGCAACATGGACGCTAAGTTCATCAAGGATTTATCCATGGGAACTTATTAACCCCCTTCCTCTACTTCCGACAAGGGTGTTTAACTCCGTGATCTGTACAGGTGAAGTGCATCAAAGAGTCAGAAATTTATTAGTTCCCTTGCCTGCCTGTAACTTCCGGAGAGTATCTAACCATGGTTCAGTCTTTACATGCACTCGGCCCGTAGAATCGCCCCTGCAACATGCACCATGTTGTTTACGTCAGCGGTCCCTCCTCCTTTTTCCATCCGAAGGAGCACTGGCGCGTGGACTCCACCTACAGTCCCAATACGTTTCTTTCAGTATCGCATTCTGATCGTCTTGTCATGCGAGCAGCAGTGTGTGACAGGGTCCGTCTTCCGTAGCTATATATGTTATCACACCAGTGATCTGTTAATTTTGAGCGTATGGAGGTTTACATCTGGCTTTCTGGCGTGTGAAAGAAGGAGTACGTACAAGTTCTAAATGCAAGATATCGTATATAAAAATGATTTTGTGTTTGCGTTTCACAACACACATCATTTGGGCATCAAGTAAACAAACCGTTGTTTTTTTTTTTGTTCTTGGTAACCAGTCTATTCTTATGTATAAGCTTTAAAGGTTATGTAGCTTTCAGGCCATTATGAGAAAAATAATCTCTAATTATGGGCCCCAGCAGATGTCATTCAGAATCCATAAAATTCCTTTCTCCTGTAATAATGATTCATGTGTTTTGCTGGCGAGTTTGTTTGTCAGGTCTGTGGTTTTTCATTTCTGTTACCCGAAGATCTGTTTTGAAGATTCTGTCATATTTATGACAGACACTATACTGACAGTTTGTCATAAACGGACCTTGGCCTTACTCAAGACTTTTGAACGGTCAGGCAAGAGTGACGTTCAGTACTGAGACAGTCAGTGTTTTCTGGTTGTGTGTGGCATTGATGGTGATAGTTCTTTCTCTGAAGTGATTGATGCTCATGTCATTTTCTCCTGGCCTCAGTTATGGAGAAAGCCTTTGGTAGAAAAGAAGACCGCCCGAAAATGTCTTTCGTCAGACATTTAGCTTTTCTGGACACTTGAGCTTTCATTTTTCAGTTCCTTTGTGCGTAGATCAGTGTGGACAAATAGCGTGATTATCTAGTATATTCTCCTCACAGAAGTTTGCAGATTTGCGTTTAAGATAGGATGTTAATTATCAAATTAGCAGATTCTTTAACGCGGTCATGGTGTTGACATGAATAAATTATATTTAAGCGAAGATATTTGGAACGCAACGAAAGTCCTGGGAACAGTGCACTGAAAATTGTCATCATCGAGTGTTTAGGAGGAGAATCTTTGCCTGGGTTGTGTGGCATAGTATTGTGATATGTTGACATTTTCTTCGAAGATATCAATTTCCGTACTACAGAGCCATCACATTTGAGGCAACCAAGCATCGAACGTGCATCGTAGTCCTCCGAGGAGGGTTGACCCCATCAGTTTCTTCAACAACTGGCTACAAAGTTTTGACAGTGAACTTTGGCATGGTTTTGATAGACAAGAGTAAATAAATGGGTAAAATGGAATAACCATAGCACAAGCTATAGCTTTGTTTTAGAAGTACAGCTCTGTCCTTTCTGGAGTTTCGTTGGTCATGTCTGTATCCAACAGACTAATAAAACATGAATTAATAATAATATACCGCGATATGCGAACGACTGACACAGCTTTCAGTTACTCAAGCCGTCAGGAGGAGATCCTGTCGTGAGGGCGTCTCCGTGAGCACAATAGACTGATTTCCGCACAGATGAATTGACTAAGGTTTCCATTGTATGTAGATATTGAAATATTATGACAACTCGTAATATGAGAACCATGCTACCGAGGATCTTCCTCATCCTCAATCTATTGATTTTTATCTCTCCTTCACTTCGGACGTAAACAGAAGCACATTCATCTACGCTGACCTAGTTGGAGACAGATTGCCGTACAACCACAAAGATTGTTTCCAGTGAATTCATACTGTTGCAGGCTAGAAGACTATAAAGAAGTGGTTGGAAATAATATCAGGATCGTTTATTTATTCCTTTGTCTAGTGTTTCTGGTCGATGCAGCAGTTTGTTTACATTATTACTGTGCTGAATAACGTTTTTGTTGTTGTTTTTTTTTTTTGGGGGGNGGGGGGGGTCTGTTTTAAAGATTTGTGTCTCTTTTAAAGCTTTTTTAACATTCCTGGATCATATGATAGGGCTGACAGTCGCTAATCTCAGGGATCCGAATATTAACGTACTCACAGTAATTGTCTCTCGACTGCTTTACTTTTATTTAAGAATTTTATTCAAGGATTCGAACATCTCACATAGTCGAAATACTGGACTATTTCGCTGAAATTGAAGTTCATAATATCTCCTCGCGTATTTCTGCTTTAAATCCTTTGGCTGTTAGCATTTAGACCAGTTTGTTCAAGTTTTGAATTGTTGTTTTTGGTTGTTTTTTATTATTAGCGTTTGGACAAGTGTCAGCTCCGTTTGCCTGTTAGCCTCTAAACCAGTTTCTGTCCCCTTAGACTGTTATCGTTTAGACCATTTTGGATTATTCCTCCTGGCTGTTAGCTTTTAGACCAGTTGCTTCTCCTTTTGGATATGAGCTATTAGACCAATTTCTACATTTTTGGGTTCGTATTTTCTCTATTGTACCCAGCGTTAAAAATCGAAATTAACATTCAAGGAAGATACACGGTTTCGTCATAGAAAGTTGTGGTTCGATGGGCGTTCCAGAGGAAATCATTAGGAGACAGTGTGACAGTAGTCTAGTGTGGAAGACCTGACATTTGAGACTTCTAACAATCCCGGTGAGTCAGACACCCTGGAGGTTATGATGACATTTGAGAAGTTGACGAGTGTTATGATGTTGCTGCCAGATACACGAGCTAGGTGCTGTTACTGTGGTGTACATGTTTGATACGATCTGCTTCCTTTTTGTTGCGAAGGAAAACAACGCTCCTTAGAAGTGGCAAGCGTCAGTTCAGCTTGGTTGCTTGCTCAGGTAAGGTCGCTCATTTTCTTTTTCATTCTAATCAAGCATTCATGTATATATACATGTTTATTTGAGGATTGCGTGTTCAAGAAGATTATGCATTCGTGGAGCTAAAGGACAGGTCAAAAAAAAAAAAGAAACCGAAACCGCGCCTTTGTGTGAAAACAGGTTGAATTGCAACACAATATTCCAAATATTTAAAAATGAAGCGACTTTTTTCATTTTTTACAGTCTTGTGGTTGTTCTTTTAAAGGAATGTCAGACTTGGCCTGCCATTTTCGCATATATTAGAAAATTTATTCATTCACGTGGGCGAGTCACGATTCAAAATCAGATTTGATGGACGGTTTTGAAGTATCTGACCGTAATGATATTGAAGTAAGGTCATCTTCCAGAATGCCTGTCTGAGATAAAACTTTGTATCTTATTTTCAGTATAACTTGCTGCAAAATGTAAAATATATCCAGCTGACGGAAAGTATTTCTGCGCAAGTTTTCTTCCTTGACTGTCTGAATTTTTGCATGTAAGACACGACCACACCAAGCAGGTTTTGTAATTCTATGACTATTAGAAGAATCCTTACAGTAGTACTAGTATTCGACCATTTCTCCATTGGGATCGATTGTACAGCCTGTGGAATAGGATAAGTTGTAATCCATTTGTATTATCTGCATTTATATTGCAGTCGTTTGCGTGGCGCCACTGTGTGCAGGGCCATCTTGTTACCGCGGTGCGTTCTGCCGTTTGGTGGATAAGTTCTGCCGTTTGGTGGATAAGTTCTGCCGTTTCGTGGATAAGTTCATACTGTGAAGAAATCCCACAGGTTGTGTTGGGAAGACTTTAATGGCCGTTTGGCTGTGAATATTCAGTAGGTGGCAGAGCCATGACTGCCTGTCATGTAAGCTGCTGTTGCTGCTGGGGGAGGGGGCTGATAGGAGGTGGCTCACGGGGTCTTACTTAGAGCACAGACGTTTGTCTGAGAAATCGAGAAAAGACGGCCATGGCTGTTCGGTCATTTGGTTTAAAAACAGACCACGGAAACACACTGTTTGCACAATCGGATTATTTATTCCTAAGGAATATAGCTGAGGTGGAGTAACAGTCCCTCCTAACTCCAAATTACTTTAGATTTGGGTTACAAAACTTTTTAGTCACAACTATGAGAGTTTAGAAACAGACCTCGCTGTTTAATCTTACCTTTCAATCATTCTGAGCTTGTTCCGAGCATTGCAATTAATCAGAGAATTGCAGTTAATCAGAGTCGACACTATCGGCATTGTGGCTTCGCCTGAAACTCTTGGGAACTGGGAAGACGACCAGGGAAATGGTTTGTGCCCTTTTTGATTTTTGGAAAAAGGTAGGGTAGGGTGCGTACACTGGGCAGTGGAGATCAATAGGGCTCAGTGGTTGGTTGTGTCACTTATGGTGGGGTTGGGAAGGAAGAGAAGGAGATGACTAAGCCGGACAATGGTCAGCCATAAAACAGCCTCCCTGTGGTGATGGTGGCCGAGGGTATGACACTTAGGGCGATCATCTTCCGCGGCATGGTGTTGAGGGTTCGAACCCAGGATCTTAGTGGTTTAGCTGGGATCTCTCCTTTATGTGGCAATAATCCTCCTTATGTCAGCACTGGACCGTGTTAATAGCAGACTTCTTGTCTTTTCCCACACGTGTGGGTCGTGAAATTTGTCATGTGCCGATAATGTGACAGGTTTATGTGAGAACCCTGGTCGTAATGGGTCTGTGGTTTGAATCTGGCTCTTGCGGCCACTCTGCGGACTGGGGCCATGTGGATCTCTGAAGCAGGTGGTCTTCCTCGAAAGGTAATATCACTTAGTTCGTGATTTACAGATACATACCTGGATGATGGCCTTGATATCTAGAATGGCCTACCTAAAAAGGTGATCGCGGACCGCCGCGTGAGATCACTTACAACTGCATTTTGTATCGTCTCATTTCTCATTCGTATCTTATCCTTTCCTCATTCCTTCCATAATGCACACCATTACCATCATACTCTTCCCTCTGCCCTATGCGTACGCTGTTATGATCCCTGTCTCTCTTTCACTCTGTCTCTCTCTCTTACACACACACGCACATACACACACACGCACACATACACGGGCGCGCGTATTCACACACATACACGCGCTTCCTTTCTGTCGCTTTCCCATACCCCTTCTCGCCAACTGTTCGATTTGATCCACTGAAGCCCCATTAAACATTTGCCAAACTTTCCTAGAGAGAACCTGTCTTTCCTAAATCTGATTTCTCACACTCTCACTAATGCATGCGTTCTTCTTTGCTCCTAACGGCTTCACCCCACTCCGCCAGACCCCCTCAGGTTCTGCATGTTTGGGTTGCACACCACCAACATCCATTTGCTCGCCAGCAACACCCATTTCACCCAAAGGTTTCCTGACAAGTGGTAGGGGAAGAAATGGGGACAACAGACACAAGTCTTTTGGAGAAAGAGAATGGGGGAGTGAGCCAGTGAAGGGAGAGGAATGGATTGGTGAGTTGTCCGTATTGATGAGTTAAAGGGCGGAGGGGTGCATCGTCAGTTAACGATCTTGGTGAGCATTTGGTGTGGAATTGGGGAGGTGGCGGTGCGAGAGAATACACATTTATCTTTGGCCCGGCCTGAAGTGGTCAATCCAGACGCACTGAGGTCACGGATCAGACCGCTGATGCCGATGCCATTTGTAGCTCCGCGGAAGACGGTGGTTGTGCCACTGGACAGCGGTATTTATGTGGTCAATAAAATCTGAGATGTCTTCGGGATCACGGGATCTCATTGAGAAAGGAGACGGACAGCAGCAATGAATAAAGGTTCCTCGGTCTCCTTGTGAATGCGAAGATGATAAAGGAATTATCTTGTTGAAAAGCTTTGTTGTATAGTGCCGCCTGTAGAAAGAATCTTTCTGGAGACCGTAGAGAGGTTCAGATTTCTTACCTTTGACTTTAATTGCATTCATCGGATATCAACAAGCAGTAACCAAATACTTCTATTTAACACGGTGTTAAAGTACTGTTCTCATTTTGACAAGCGTAGGTGCTGATTTATAAAAGTTATTAAACTGTGAAAATGTAATTTTCAGATCATATATTTGAAGACAGCAGTTTTCTTCTGATACTCTATGTTCAGATGTTATGGGCTTTCTTCCGCTCTGGTGTAAGTACCGTGTCATTCATTAATGGCTTGTACTCTAATCTCGGCCAGATATCATACTGTTTTCGAGGGTAGTAAAGGTGCATGGGCCCAGCATATTACAGAAGAGTAAAGATTCAAGAATCTGACATTTTTCTATATTCAGCGTGACAAGATGATTTCAGGATTATTTTCAGAGGAATGTGCCCTGAACAGAGAAAAGTTTTATGTCATAGTGTTAGGTTCCGTTAAGAACATTCAAACATTAATTTGGATGCCTGGAGCTTGGATAAGGCAGTTTCAGTCATGGAAAGTGTATGGAGAGATCTCATTGCTTTGAGTATTCTCACATAAATCCCCGTAACCATCATTACAGTATCACTTGTGGAATTGCCACGAACAACAGCAATTCCAGCTGCAAGATGAATCATGACGCCTTAGGACAACCTTAAGGAAAATCATGAAATGACATGTTGAGTTAGTGTAAAAAATGCATCCTCAAGAAAGTTATTTTACAGTGGCATTGCTGTTGGTTACAGTGTTGTATGTATGCTTCGTTTTTACCCATTGTTAGTATTTCGGTTCTGTGCTTTATTTCGAGCCTGACAAGTCTGTGTCCTTGACCTCATATGACCCCATTCCACGATTCCTTGAACGCCGTCTGACACTCATTGCTCACGATCGGTCTTGAGCTCACGCCTCAAGGTGTCCACGAATGCACGCGCATCAATAATGTAATGACTGCACGTTCCTGATGCCACGACCTCGCCCAATGTATACAGACGTGAGTTCTTGACGTGATGACCGGTCTTGTCAGTGTGAGTCAGGTCTCATGAATTCGGTGGAATATGAGTGAGTGCAGTATTTTGGCAAGTCGTCTGGTGCTTATAAAAGGCCGGGTAAGTCGTGCTTGACAGGTTTACTTTGACATTATTGAACTCTTGATTGGTTGTAATAAGATACAAGAGGACCAGTTCAGCTCGAACTTATTTTGGCAAGCGAAATGGCACGAAGTTAGAATTTCAAAGTGAAGACTGTCAATCATAACAGCCACGTATAAGCTGGACTCTCCTTCTGCTCCCCTTTTCTCCCACGCGATATGAACCCTTTAACAGTAATGCCTGCTTTTCAGTTTTCAGCACAGTACTGCTTTATAGCCTGCAGTGTTAAGATAAGAGCGTCTAATGTAGTCATATCTGAAACCATATAAATCTCAATTTTTATTTATTTGTTAGCACCTTCCTCTCACTCGTGTTGTAAGTAAATGTGATTATTATTTATATTTATGATAATTATTCTGAGTGATCGTCATTATTAGCTGTGAAATATGACAAACAACCCGCACTAAAAGACGGCAAATTTTTCAGCGCGAGTTGGTATTATTTAATGGGCGGGTTCGCCCAGTCACTCCA
>JAWQUT010000007.1:308824-313523 GCA_033807755.1 Ellobium chinense
AGGGGACACTAGAGAAAAAGCTACATTTGTCACAAAGGAAATGATGTGAGTTCAGGCATAGCCTTATATATCCTTGTCATGTTACAGCATCTGTCGCCTTTTGACAAGACATTTGAAGTCTCTAGGCTACTCGATATTATGTTTAAAGAATGAGAAAAAAAAGACTGAGGCGTGGGAAACTCTGCATGGCAAAATAAGAAACTGGGTTTTTTAAACATCGTCACTGGGCAAAATGTATTATTTGAATATATAGAGAGCTATAGGCTTCACATTTAAATGCAAATCCCAATTTATTCACTTTGAAGCTGAAGGGCGTGCGTATAGTGGCGTGGCGGGAAGGTTCCCCAAAAAAACAGCGGCGGTTCTGCCTGCGGATCCATTTGGTTTTTATTTTTTGAGAGAGATAATTCATACACGTGAAAATTCAGCTACGGGAGGCAGCTGGGCTTCCGTGAAAGAAAAAAGGGGAAGGTAGTAGGGGGGACCTTCTGATTTACACCATTGCATATATCCTGGTGCAGTTAGAGGGGAAAGGGAGGTATTTTCCTCCCGTGCCACATTTGTAAATATTATAATATAATGTAAGTCACAAGGATGTTTTAAATAGACTAGTAGAAAGTTGATGATATTATACCTCCTTCTCTCCCACCTGGTCCTAGTACGTATACGTTCTCGTTAGTGAATAGTGGTCATGCCATAGGGAATGGTAGTGTTGTTCTGTGATTTTGTGAAAGTTAGACGCTCTGTTCGGTCTGAGGCAAAGTACATTACAAATTTAGTGAAATGTCAGCCGCAGAGTTCGGATTTATGCTATGTTTTTGCAGTTGTAAACCTGTCAAAACAACACCAAAAAACCGCACACACCAAAAAAGCGTGGTCGTGTATTGGCATCTCCATCAATGAGCCTTAATTTCAGCCTGATTAGCCTTGAAGGCCCTTAATGGACCCACTCGCTCCCATCAGCGCTAATTGAAACGCACCCAGACCCGAAGCACGCTGGAGAGCGTAGCTAAAATGTGGTTCTCTTATTGCTATATTTCATTGCGTCATCTTTTTTTTTTCTTTACATGTATTTGCTTTTCGGAAGCCAGAAGATTGGTTTTGGAGGGGGGGGGGTTGGTTTGGGGATGGGGTCGAAGAGAGAGGTATGTCCGGATAGAGAGTCTTTGGTTTGACTTTCAATTTCCAACCATCTCTTCTTCGCCCCTACAAGAAAGAGAGCCAGACAGAGTTTTCTTCTCCAGAGTTTTATGACAGAAACGATCGTTTGTTTGAATGATAAATAGAAATCTGTCGGCGTGGATGACTTGTATGAGTGATTGTATGCACGAGTGACCTATACTTGACTCGGAGAGGTATCTGTTTTTATTTGTCTGTTTGTTTGACTGACTGTCGTGATGGTCGGTCGGTCGGTCGGTCGGTCAATCGGTCGGACGATTGGTCAAGACGCAGATTGTGGGTTGCACAGTGTGTTACTGAGTTGTTAACGGCAAAGAAGTTTATTTTCCCTTGCAGACGTAAAAGGACCTATTCCACATGACTTGTGTTGAGGAGAAGTATACCTACTATATAATAAAGTCAACATGGACGTTATGTATTTTGTGTACTTTTATTTGACCAGGGGATGACTAAACTGTGACAGTGACATTGATTTTATTGTAGACTGTCCATAAAAAAAAGGAAACACATAACAAACGAAAGATGAAAATAATATCCTTATTGGATTTGTGCTGCTTTTAATATATTTACATCCGCCTTTGTGTTATTACTACAGTATAATGTTGTTCATTGTTACTTTGGCTATCTCCTGGGACAGGACCGCTCTTGCATTAATACAGTTCATTTAGTCATTGGTTTAGCTACAAGATCGGTCCTATTCCGTGATTATACCGTTACTTTAATATGTAGTAATCATCTTTGGAAGCTCATATGTCGGTGTGACATGAGCTAAATAAAAATTTCTTGAGTCTCGAGTCTTGGAGCATTAATCTTGTTAAGAGAACATGTATCCGTTATAAATGCAAGATGATGACATGAAGTGTGCCTGAGGGAAGAGAAATGAAGGCGGGCTCTTCAGGCGCATGTTAATCCATGTCTTGACAAGGAAGTCACATGACAAGGACACGCTGTTTGAGTCACATGACCCCCGACATACATAGATAAAGATAATGCAGTGGTACAACCCTTGCAGTGATTTTAGCAGCTGACACAACGAAAGCGACAAAACTCATTATTTTATCATCTATCCATCCGATAAGGCGATTCCGCATAATAGCATTTCCATACAGTATTGGAAAAGACATTGTGATTAAGCGTAATGTACCTGTAATGTACCTTTAAGCGGCGCTGTTGGGCTTGGGCTGTCACACACTAGGTTCTTTACCGGAAGGCCAACAAAAAGCTTTATTTAATTCAAAGTCAATACACGTAGATTTTACACTTGAAATTTGGCACATATTAGCTGACGGATATTTTCCATTAAAGCCATAAAATATATGTCATAGCTAAAAAGTTTAATACTATTATATAACAGTAAACATGCCCGATTTGTGTCAGATACCGGTCCCAGCATGTCACTTTTTTTACTCTTTATCCATTAATAAAATTATAGCGTTTCCACAAGAAACTTACAACATTTAGACATAATACTTGTCTGCTGACTTTTGAAGTTATTGGACTTCAAATTCGGTGAATTGTTTTGGCGCCACCCCGTATATACATTTTCTTTTCTTGTTTCATGTCCTGTGAATGTTTTTAGCACGATGGAATTCTGAATACTAGTTTCTGTTGTTGACATGCAGATTATAGTATCGTAGATTTGACTGAGTTGCTAATTTGATTTCGACCACCATATCGTCATCTGCATCACTGTTGTCATCGCTACCATTGGAATTTTGGTAATTTTATCTTCTCAGGCAGCCTATAATAGATGTAGCTAAAAAAAAAAAAAGCTCTGTTGTGTTCGGTTCATATTGTCATGCGGTGTTGTCAGGAGTTACCCCTCTTGAAAAGACAGTATTGATTCTGAAGAAAAAGCGGACAAGTTGGAATGCATTATAGAATGTCTTAGCTCATATTAAATAGGAGAAGAAGATATGACTGAGTGCACATGCCAAAATCAGCGTGATCTAGCAGAACGATTACAATCATAGGAACCAAGCAAGCGTGCAATCCAAGGCCGCGATTTCCAAAACAAACATTTCATAACACTTGGGTTCATGTCACAGAACAAAGAACTTCAGGGGCGCATAGCATTCTGTATGAAGTCCTTGAAAACTGAACCGCTTGCAGTATTCGGGCTGGATTTAGATACGATAGCAAGTGAATAAAAAATGATTGTTTCGAGTGTTGTCATATACTTTACTCTGCTCCCCTTCGGTCTGTCTCTCTGTCTGTCTGTCTGTCTGTCTCTCTCTCTCTCTCTCTCTCTCTCTCTCTCTCTCTCTCTCTCTCNTCTCTCTCTCTCTCTCTCTCTCTCTCTCTCTCTCTCTCTCCCTGACGGTTTCTCCTTCAGTGTCTCTCAATCCACTGCATTATGCCGACCACCGGACCTAAAGTGATTTGCTTCTGTCTTAGACAAGCGAGACCACATAACACTATTCATTCCACTTCGCTTAATCGCACTTTCTCGATAGCTTGAAAACGTTGCTATGAAAAGAGGTCGCAGTTATTCAGTGACTTTTACTTAACATTAACAATACAGTCCTTTGCTGTATGAGAAGTGTTGCGCGTAAGTGACAGTTGCAATTATCCAGATTGCGAATAAAAAGCGGAGTCGACTGTCCTGTTATTGCACTTAAATCCGATGATTCACACTGATCTCTTTGACCTTTTCTGACAAAATGGCGGACAGACCGACGCCATCCGTTTGTATTTCTGCATTTTCTTCCTATATACCAAGTTCAAGTTCAAGTTCAAGTCTATTTATCTAGGCATAGGCCAACCACATACAATGAAATGTTACATCAAGACAAAGGAACAAATGAAAAGGAAGAAAAAATAATATATCTACACATAACTGCTACTAAATTAAATGTATCATTTACATATCTTGTCTCTTTCTCTTTCTCTCTGTTTCACTCTCCCACTAACTTTCTCTTTCATTATCTTACTCACAATCTCTCTCTCTCTCTCGGTCACTCACTCTCCCCATCTAATGATAACAGTTCGAACTTCCACAACAGACACTTATATGTAACAGTAAATTAACACCCTCCCCACCTCTCTACCAGAAAAGGAACGGACACTTGTGTCACATAAACTGTTCGTATTCTCTTAAAATATGATAGAAACCTATTGCTATACCAAAGTCACTATACTAGTAGCGTCTGTGTATATGCCATGCTTTTGTGTCAGAATGGTAGAACCAGATGCGAGTTTGCGGGTGTTTCGAATTCATGAAATTCGAGATAGTGAGGTTGTACAATTTTTGTATGTATATATATATATATTTTTCCCCCTGTTATCAGTCCTTCATTATGCTGAGTTGTTGCAGTAATCTACCGTGCAACAACAAAACACCGTGTAACCATGTAACCACATTATAAGAATTACAGGTTGTTTTGTCGTTGTATGTCGGTAGTGCCCTGTCATTTCATGGTGTTAATTTCTCCACTCATCACGTATTATCAGCTGTCACTGCAGTTGATAAGAAGCCAAAGTCGCACCGCGCCCCTCCCACTACCCCCCCCCCCCCCCC
>JAWQUT010000007.1:317608-386029 GCA_033807755.1 Ellobium chinense
AAGAAAAGAAAAGGAAAGTGACTTGAAGATGACATAGAATGACGACACTGCAAAAGGAGAAAAGATTTACGATCTATCAGGTGACTGTCGTTGACGTAGATTGATTAATGAACGCCCTCTTCTCCCGTCCTATAGCTTTTCGCCTTATCCTGTTACATCCATCTCTTGTAATCTATGCAAGTAGTGCAGTTTTATCAGGCCCTCCTCAGGATCCTACTCCCCACAGACTTGCGCTTTTTTTTTTGCCCGCAGGGGCATAATACTGTGTCATACACTATGTCATATGCAGGTTGACGACACATACAGTGTATATTATTCTCCATATTGTCCAAAGCGAGCTTGTAGGAGAGCTTGACGTCGAGGATTGGGGTGGAGTGGGGGTGGAAGGCAGCATCAGAGATCGGGGAAAAAATATACAAGGAAGCAACCACTAATGTTTTAATTCTCATTTAATGAGGCATCACCATCATGAAGGTTACCACTGTCATTAGATTTAGATCTGAAGTTCTGACCTGTAATTGTGTGGACAGTCCACAAGCCAGACTTAAAACGATCTGGAGTCTTTGTCTTGAAACGACTTAGTACAATCGCCTCCACTTAATTGCAATTTCACGTGGTTGGAGGTGAGATGGCATGTAACAAGATGTGATTAAGCGGAAGGTGTGATAAACAGTGAAACTGGATTGCTTTATTAAAAGGCTAACGCCTCGTATACACTGGTACATGCTTAATAGAAAAATCATGGCCCTTAGGACGTTGTAAACCATTTCGGATTAAACATGTTTTGATATAGTCATAGGACTTATCTAAGTAACGGCTCCTATTGTAACATCCAAATGTTTCAGAGGAACGCTAGTTTTTCCATTCAGCATATCCGTAATAAACATGTTCAGGTGTATTTGCTTCGTTCAATTGGCTCTTTTTAATGTCTTTTATGGCAAGATGGCTCTATATATCTATTCCGAGGGACTCGTTCTCGTCGTTGGTGACAAATGTTGCGATAGAAGTTGACTTCTGATAAGGCGATCTTGCAGTTAAGCGGAGTCAAGTATATGAATGGGAGAGAAGAAACAGCTTGCTTTCAGGATACACAGCAACGGTACTAGCTTGAAAACATCTCATGCCATTTTGATGTAGACAAGATCAACATGGCCCGCCGGATAGTGCAGGTATTAAGTTAGTGTACATAACAGTGTGATTAAGGTTAGGTAGGGCAAAGTGCGGCGTAAGGGCAGCCAGTCCCACATGTTGAAAAATGTGTTTTGACGCCGTAGAGCTTCTGGGGTTTATTTTTTACTCCTGCCTTTGCTATGATTTCAGTCAGAACAGACTAGGCCGGATCCACAGAGGAGTGTAGTAGTGGGCCGATACTTCAAATTATAAGTGTAAGGATATTCAGCCTTCGAGGTTTAAGTATCGTAAGTATCCATTCTATCTCGATTCTGTGTATTAAGTATTAGGTAGGCATTTGGATACTTTCCATTCTACCGATACTTTCGATACTTTCATACTTCCTACTTTTGATACTTACGATACATTCGATCCTTCCGATACATCCAATGCTTTCAACACTGAACCGGAATTCTTAAGTTTCGAAAGTATCGATACTCTGAAACAACACTGCCACTACAGAATCTGATAAAATCATGGCGATACCTTGCGCTGTGTCTAAAGTCACAATTCGTGTTCCCAACAAATCAAGTTCAAGTGCCTGTTTTTATGTCCTCCGTGAGTTATTAAGGACGCACCAAGAGCTTGGCATTGTTTTGTGATCATCCTTAGCGTCCTACTGCACTGACTATTAACGTAACAGTGAATGGGAATTCTCTTTTGGCATAACATGTTTATTAGTTGTACGCACGAAAAACATGGGATGACTTGCTGAGTGGCACCGGAGAATTCCGAAGCAACTTTTGGTAATAACTTTGGTCGTATTATCAGTCTGTGGTCAAACTAAGTATTTACGTAGATGGTCAAATGAGCAA
This sequence comes from Ellobium chinense, assembly GCA_033807755.1. NCBI lineage: Eukaryota > Metazoa > Mollusca > Gastropoda > Ellobiida > Ellobiidae > Ellobium > Ellobium chinense. The sequence goes on from JAWQUT010000007.1 coordinate 319,594, forward strand.
CTCTCATTTAAAGCCACCTGGTTGTCAGAGACATTCTGAAATCTTCTGTCTCAGTTGCATAAGCCTACTTTACCTGTTCTCGGCGGCCATCTGATGGAGGGCAGCATGGGCATGTTCTTTAATGCGACCGTTAATTCCGATATCCCTGGGAGTTTGGATCTCCCGAGAGCCGTGAGGAAAAGGCGGTTACCCCCTGCTGGAAAGTCTTCACGAAGCGGGGGACCGGTAGTGATCCCTCTTGCTGAGGGTTTCCAAAGGGTGACGCTGCCGACAGAGTTCTATCGGCTTGTTTTCTTCCAATCTGAATGTGCGATGAGCCATGCCGTAATACCTGGAGGAGATAAAATGAGGCCACAGGTAGCCGAGTCAAATGGTCTGGAAGTAACTCTCATGATAAGATCAAGCCCTCCCTGGGCTTACCGTTGACCACAGCGCGCACTGGCGAGCAGGTTGTCCACGTTGACCATGGGGGCGGAGGAAGGAGGCTGTCACAACACTCCGGGCGAATTGGTGACGCCTGGGCAGTCACAGGGGGATTAAGGCAGCACGCAGAGAACAGGCCATCATTAACAGATTGGAAGGGACATTTACTACAACAGTCTGTGTCAATGGTCCCATTCGTGGTTTACAACTGCGGTGTCAAAACAGAGTTTATCGGAATATCTTTTTTAAAATTTTTTTTGAAAGCTTTTGAAAGGAATAATTTGTTTGCTCCTGCCACTTCAGACAGTCATCTTTGCCAAATAACTTGTTTGCTCCTGCCACTTCAGACAGTCATTTTTGCCAAATTACAATCCGGTTAATCGTAATTTTCATTTAATCGCGACATTTTCCCTTCGGTTAAAAAAAAAAAAAAATTCCATGCCAAAGACCGTTATAAGAAAAATTACCAATATCGCCGATAAACCACACTGTCCGCGTAATCGCATACTTTATNCTCGCCTCTCGTTGTTGGAATTGTACAGAATGCACTGTATCAATATGTAAACTTGAACTGAATGATGACTCGGCTTCTAGATTGTACTTCATGCCGTCTCAGGGAGGATTTGATCGCATTGCTGGACAACGCATCGCAAGCTCTGCAGACCGACTCTCCGCATTTTTTTCTAAGCTGAAAGCGGTGTGCTGCAAGATGTCTGACCACTGGTCTGTGTTTCATTGGCTTCAATGCCCGAAAGAGAATTTTGTTTTTTTTCTCTTAAAGAGCAGGACCTGAAAAGACAATGTTTTTTCATTCTGTAATTATTTTGAGCTTCGAGGTTCTCACTTCCCGGACATACAGTCATGTCGTCTTTCGATCTCCTGTCCCTCCCTCCTGTTTACTCTCTGACTGAGCTACTAGCCGCCCTCCCCCCCCCCCCCCCCCNTTTTTTTCCTTTCTGTCCTATGTTTTCCTCCTTTTTGTTACCGCAGCTGGATAAATAAGGCTGATGACAAGTCTAACAACACACTGTCACCATCGTAGTGCTGAGACGAGAGACAGGGATCTCACAACATCGCTCAGCCTCGATGACAAACTCAGTGTTTTGGTGCCTGTCTCATGATCAGTCATAAACCACACTGTCCGCGTAATCGCATACTTTATAAATGCTCGCCTCTCGTTGTTGGAATTGTACGGAATGCACTGTATCAATATGTAAACTTGAACCGCATGATGACTCGGTGAACTGCATGATAACATAGCTGTGAGTTATCGCTGTTTATGTTCCCGGAAGTTTGGCAGAAAGCAATCACAGAAAATCAAATAAGTTGCGAACTGAGAACAGGTTTTTTCGTACAGCTGTAACTATCAATGTTCTCTTGCCTGGAATGCCACATTCATTGTATCGACTTCACCTTACTTATCTTATATCCTCTAAATGTAACATCCGCTTAATGTCAGTATTTTTCAAATAGGAAAAATATGGATTTTTTAAAAAAATCATATTCTGTATACTGTATTATGTATGGTACTTCCTTGTTTTATCTTGAATTTTTCGTGCTTCCGAAAAGTTGCGATTAAGCAGTTTGAGCTATTACCACATATATATGTTTTAGCCTGTAGAGATCACGACAGGCACGTTATGTCAGTGACGGCGGGTGGTTGGGATTAACGGACTACTTGTAAAGCACTTAATCCAACAGCAGGGCCGAAGTCTGTAAATGAACAGGTCAGTGTTCACATTCCAGGGCGGACGGACCTCGTGACGGTAGTCTCGTTCTTACGGCAATCTAGTTTTTCCTGATTCAGTTTTGGTGTGACCATTGTTGTAAGCACTTTGTTCGTCTCTGGCACCAGGACGTTCTCAGTACTGTGTTGTTGTTCAACATCGACCGCTGGCACCAGTTCTATAACTTCATGTACTACAACAGACTGCTTACCCTTGTTTGCCCACAGCTCAAAAGACTTCGGCACCGCGGAACGAGAACTAGATCTAAATTATGTGGAAGTTTGGTTTTTTTTTGTTGAGTAGGCAGTATATTTTTGTTTGCCTGTGAGCGAAACCACGTTTCTTGGCTGTTGAGAGATATAAAATAAACACCGCTCGGAAGCTTTGAGTGGGGATAATTGGTTCCAATTCCGGACGTATATTCTTAAGCTGTGTTTGCCGCAGGTACACTGAAGTAAAATAAGATTCATTCGTGATTGATATAGTGTAGTATTATAAAAAGGTAGGCAAGTGAAGAGGTTATAGGCGTATCCACTCCGTGTTATATTGTATAGCTGCTGATGACATGTCACGACTGTTCAATACCGAAGGTGTGTAGCGTGTAGTGGATAGGGCTCCTCTTCGTGGCCCAAAGTTTGAAAACTAAAGAAAAGGAAGAAAAAGGGGGGAGGGATTGAGCGACAAGGGCGATCTGCACCTGTTTGATCCTCGCATTTCTCAAACTGTCATGGCCGAGCGTGGCGTATCTACGGACGCTCCTCGCCCTTGAATTTGACGTGCCATCACAGCCCGCGTGGCCCCTGCGGGAGCACCGTGTCAGACCATGTACACATCCTGCCGGAACACGCCAAGTCCAAGGATCTCTAGCTCTCGTCAGTGTTACACCATAACCTGCGGACAGGTTTTATCTTTGATCAGCCGCTCCTGTCGCAGTGAATGCAGTGACACGCGGGAGGACTGATATATTATGCACCTAGGCAGCGTATATTTAAAACAATAGATCACCATGTACCTGGCCCCGGAATTGTCCAGCCCTTGTACTATCGACGCTGTGTGCGTGACTGTTGGGAGATAGCACGATGAAAGACAGAACTTGGGATTAACAGGAAACCTAACGGATTACATAGTATTGTGAGTGGCTACCACCGTCTCTTAGTTTGATGAGGCGTTGTGGAAGGAGAAGGTCAACAGTGCTCGCCTAGGCTCCATGTGGCCGTCGCGCCTGGAGAGGGCCGGGTCTGTAAATATGGCCTATTATCCAAATTACTGGGCGCCAGCAAAGGTGAGATGTTATTTGTCTTATTTAGACAGATGGCGCCTTTTGTTAATTAATGAATTAGTCATTGCAGTGTGCGTTTGTCTAATTGTGCATTTTGTTTACCAATACGTTATATACATGCGACATGGAAATTATCATGAAGATTTCTTAACACTGACGCCAGGAAGTCATTTGCATTGCCTAAATCTTTTCTTCATTCTGTCATAATTCATTAAGTAGTGGTATTCATTATACGAACAAGCTTAGCACTATTAATAATTTTATCTCATTATGATTGTAAACAAACATGTCTTATCAGCGTGTTTCTAGGGCACCAGATGGTAGTTTGTGTATACATTTTTTGTCAGTGTTCGTTTTTTTCAGTGGTGATTAATCAATGTGTTATTCTTTAATTAAAGTTAAGTAGTTTTCTGATGCGGACAGGGTGGGAAGTGCGTCACCATTTTGAAAATCAAAGATGCGACCTAAACTTCATATACATTATCTTAACGAAAAGAAAATGTCTTTGTGTGTTGATATGCACAGTACTGACGAAGATGAATCTTCTTCTTCTTCGTAACAATGGAGACCAGGAGGAGGGGGCGGGGGGAGGCGGGATAGACACCTCGAAATTTTTTTATCTTCCTTCTTCAAAAAAAAAAAAAAAANAAAAAAAAAAAAAAAAGCCAGATTACAACTTATTAGCGGTGTCGGATCTAGACCAGCTGCTGGTAACTGTTCATTCTGTACTATCTGTATCATCATTTCATGAGTATTCCCATCCGTGTTATGCACATTTTAAAGTAAATTAAATTTGTTTACGTATGTAATACGATGTACCACTGGAAAAAAGAGTTGAAGTACACACACATGCGTTGGTCGATTTTTCGGCACCGGTTCCTTATCTGGAGTTCAATTCTCGACTGTTTATACACTTATCTAAGATCAGGTTGACCCTACATAGAGTGTGCACATTTTGCACTAATACGTTTAAATCTACAAGTTAGTTTGTCACGATCTGATTCTGCTCTGTTTACAAACTATGGTAATGAAGATGTTTATTACACCTCTCATGCAAGTGGAGGAATCTACCAGGCTTCATTATATGTAGACTCGTAATTATTGTCTTTTACTTTACAGTTTTTAAGTCTTTAGCGCAATCTTTTCAGAAGAAACACTGATTGCCGAAATGTTCTACAAACAGTAAATCTTTGAAAATCAAAGACCGTCTTATTTATTGCTGCTCTTTGAGGGTTATAAAACATTCTAGTGGCTTGTTGATCCATATATGCATGTAATCATCTCCCTTTTTGAAATTAAGATCCGGTAGATAGTAATGAGAGAGTCTATACAAATCTTCAAGACTAGTTATAATAAATATATAACTGTTGTTTGGAATGGCACCCTTTTACTCCGGGGCTGGTTTGCGTCTATTTCATGTAGACTATGTCTTTCTCTCATTTTACACACACCACACCCTTGTAAGAAAGTCCGGGCGAGTAGGTAGACTATATTATAGTCTAGTATGATTGAAACTGTGGCCATTTAACTATTTTGCATCGAGCTACATTTACACGAGCATGTTCGTTTAAATTAGCATGATGCAGATATAAAGCATTTATCGGCCTTGTTGGCTTGGTTCAATCACATGAGGCGATGCGTCAGTTGATAGCAGCCTAGATCAAAATTACTACTGCCTCTGCTATGCTTTGGTATAGCTTTGGTCCACAAAATAACGCAGAGCTGAATGAATAGGAAAGCTTAAATACATGAAATTTAGAGGGCCTAGAGTGACTATAAAAAAAAAAAATGAGAGATGGGGGATGAAGAAGGAATAAAGGCCTAATTACCCACCAATAATTGAGTCCGTTCAAATCTCACATGGGAGATAACTGCGATTGTGATCAAGCTTGTTTACCTATGCAGGGACATGCTGTCCTAGCCCCTAAGGAATAGCGGTATCGATTTCGGGATTTTTTACATGCCACAGGTTTCGATTGTTTACGCATGTCGTGCTTCATGTGTGCTTTGTCAGATTTCTATTTTTTTTGTTTTTGAGGGAAAAGGTGGGGTTTGGATTGTGTAAATGGTGCCGCCTTGACGTATTAAGAGCTCATGATAAACATCCTTAGTCTTCCTGCGTGTGAATATTTTCAATTTTTTTTTTTCGAGAATGAGAACTTTTTAAAGCCAAAAATGCATGCTCTATTTTCTATTCATTTAACTGCAAGAAGTCTGCTGAAGTAAGAAAACAGAATCCTTGTAGGGCTACTATCTCTACCGTGTTCTGGCGTGTCATTTAAAAAGCATTTGTTTTGAAACTGACTATGGATATAAATTCTAAAGCAGCACGCCTTTCAGATCCGATCCGAGTAGCTTGTCCAGGGGGAATATTTTGGTAGTTCGGAAGGACAGGACGCGCTAGGAGAACTAAAACACAGGCAGATTGTCAAAGATTTAATGTCGTTCATATTGGATTCATAGTTTTCGTCTACTTTTCTCTACAACATTAAACTATGCGTTATTATTATCCATTTAGTTATATAGTGTTACCTACCAAGTTTCATTCTTTATTTTCGTCTTTATGTCGTGTGTTACCCTCCTCTTTTGTTTTCGGATAGTTGTAAGGATCCAAATACATTCAGAGCGTCTCTTCTTGGAGAGCTTAGTCCTTCACTATTGCCTGCACAAACCATAGTCTCTCTATCACCATGGCCAGTGAGAGCTCCATCACCACTCCCCGCCCCCCCTCAACAACACAGTGACCATCTGTTGCCCCCACACGTTCGCACTGTCAATAAGCCTTAAATTTAACTTCGCATCGATCACCATACTTCTACGTATCATACCACACGGGCCCGTGGTCAATTGTGATAATTGAAAGCGTTATTTTTGTGACACCTTCAGAGTTGGCACAGTCTGGATTTCGATGGCGGTTAGCTGTTCATAGTGAGTATTGGTACTTTGTGGCGACATCTGTATTCAGTGATTTCTATACTTCTGTAGTGTGTAGTTTACGAACCCATTTTTAGAAAAGGGACGTTCTTGTGATCAAAGTTCTCCTTAGACGAATTAGTTGTGAAAGAGTGAATAACTACGGTGTGATGGAATGCTTTTGTTGTTCTTTTGCACTTTGGTTTGGCTGTTTATATTGTGGAGTTAGTTTCAAAAAATGGGGAGGGAGTCTTTTGTCAGGCTGAGGAGTGTGTTTGAGGTGAGGGATATAATTTGAGCATGACAGTTGACAGATATGAATTAGTCCTAATAATAGAGACTGAGAGCAGTGGATCTGAGATGTGCAGCTGTTCTTTTGTGTGTGTGTGGGGGGGGGGGGGGGGNGAGGGAGTTAGAGGGGGGCGGTGGGAGTTAGGTGGGAGAAAGGGGGCTTTGACATGAGCCTTGTACAATAGAGAGAATGTAAGGCTATCATTTGCTCCTTCTAATCAGTCTATACAAGCAACACAAAGGAATTGGGATAATGTGGTATGTAAGACACGTTTGCTATATCATGACTATTTTCTCTCGTTTTTCTGTTTTCCCTGCGTTGTGTCTAATTTTTATAACATGAAATTGTCTTGCTAATGGAGTGGCGTGAAACTGCACCAGATGAACAAGCGGTACCATCCCGAAAATCACTGCTCTCTGAAACCTGGCCTGCCTTCCTGTTCTTCTCTAGGCTCCATAATACGTTTCAGTTAACTTCGCGCCAGTGATAAGTCGTTCAAGTCCGTTTTGGGTTCAACCTTATTTGGAGCAAAACGTGTTCACGTGTAGCCATTTACCTAGGCGAACTGGAAAACCAGGTTCATGTCTTAGACAAATAGTAGAAAAGCCAGTTCCATCTGCATTTTGTGATATATAGGAAGGTAATTGTGAGAATATTCTCACCAGGCATGATCTCTAAAGAGAAGTTCTAGACATTTCCTTGAAGCTTGAAAGCGACAGTATTCAGCTTTTCTATTCTTGTAGATTTGAGCCCCAGATTAGGTGATCTAAGTTAACAACCTCTATCCATCAACATAATCCTCATACGTCTCAAGCTTTGCTTCTCACCCCAAGCACTTCTGTAGAGTGGGAAGAAGACTTTTAAGACATGTCTTAAGCCTGCCTGTTTCCGGGTGATGTCAAGCCTGCCTGCTTTCTTGCCCCTAGACATTGTGAAAGGGAAAGAAAGTATGTGTTTTGGAGAGACCTTTACAAATTTTTATAAGCTTAATGAGAAAGAGAGAGAGAGAGAGAGAGAGAGAGAGAGAGAGAGAGAGAGAGAGGAGAGAGAGAGAGAGAGAGAGAGAGAGAGAGATGGGCCTTCAATTTCAACATTTTTTTTCTTTTACTCTTGGCGGTAGGCTTACACAGGTGGACGGATATGACATGCAATCACTTGCGCAATTTCAGCGACGTGACATGTTTAAATAATGATAATTTTGTTCCCAGTGTTTTGGTTCTGTTAATTAGTTTGCGTCAGAGATATGGCCTTTGCACAGCGTTATGATGCACTGAGAAAGTAGAACGGATTTTGGAAGCAAGAAATACAGGAATCCCAAATGGACGGGTTAAAAGACATGTGATCTGTCTGTTGAGGCTAGAAACCAGACTAAACTGTGAAAAGAAAGTACAGGAAAAGATTTGACAGTAAAACTCGCGGCTTATCTTGTTAACTTGGTCAATAATTTCACGTCCGTCATCAGCCCTGATATATTCAAAATTATCACGGGTAGTGGGCAATGCAGTTTAACCAAAAGGTGGATGTTTCATTAACGTTTCACATAATTTAGTATCATCTGTGGTCCAATACTACTTTTTTTGATTAGTTTTCTTTCTGCGTGTCAATATATATACTCCTAACTTACCGAGGGACTGAAATCCCAGCCGACGTGCATATGTACACATTCCAGGCTTCCATGTACTCACTGACATCTTTTGCAAAAACGAATAAATATAACAGAAACTGAAACCTGCCGACCATATGTGAGTGGGTGTAATCGGTACAAGCGTTACATTGTCGGCTTACGGGTGTAGACATTTGTTTATGTACTCTGTATAATGGACTAAGAAGCACGATTTTCTGCAGTGGCGTAATGACTCCCATCACCCACCTCTCGCCCTATCCCCGACCCTCTGATCAACGCTTCTGACTTCTAATAAAATGTATCTGTTTCTAGGACATTGAAAATAAGGGGTGTCACCTTTAGGGTGTGCCCTCTAATTTGTGGTGCCAATTCAAGATATAAAAGCTTGTGTAGTGCTTGATATTTCGTGTGCATGCACGAAATTAAGTCTAGCCTTACATTGTTGCCGACTAAATTGATCATTGCCGCTATTTTCTTTCTTTCTTTCTTTCTTTCTTTCTTTCTTTCTTTCTTTCTTTCTTTCTTTCTTTCTTTCTCTNGGACATTGAAAATAAGGGGTGTCACCTTTAAGGTGTGCCCTCTAATTTGTGGTGCCAATTCAAGATATAAATGCTTGTGTAGTGCTTGATATTTCGTGTGCATGCACGAAATTAAGTCTAGCCTTACATTGTTACCGACTAAATTGATCATTGCCGCTATTTTCTTTCTTTCTTTCTTTCTTTCTTTCTTTCTTTCTTTCTTTCTCTCTTTCTTTCTTTCTTTCTTTCTTTCTTTCTTTATTTCTTTCTTTTCATATACCTCTGTAATCTATATCTTTCTTTTGTTGTTCATTGTTTGCCAAAGATATACTGAACTTTTTTTTTCTTTAAAATGAAAGCCTGACTTTGAAATAAGCATGGACACTTAATGAAACCAAAGCCCAATCTCTCACGTACTTCTTAATGCATTGGTTTCTTGAGTTGGCTCATTTATACAGCGGAGTTAACCAAAACAAAAAAAAACCCAACATTCAATGCTGTCGGTTTCTTTATGTCATATTCGTAACACTGTGTCTCCTGTATGCGCCGCGGTTAGCAGTGACTTTTATCACTCTCTATCACATCTTGACATATCACTTATTGTGATACGCAGGTTAGACGGCCAAGACCGAAAGAGACCGACCGCAGGAGATAGGCCAGCATTCTCGGTCGATTCGTCATAACATTACTACCCTCACTGCAAGATAATACATTATCTCTTGTCTTTCTGTGATCCATATGCACATTCGTACCGAAGCTCACGGTATTTCTAGTCTCCAGTGATTAGAGTGGTTGTTATGATAAATCATCGCGGTGGGGCACCTGCTTCAGGATTGTCGTTAAGCAACAGTTTGGCTGTGTTGTCTGTGAGAAACGACTTTCAGTGATAAGGCAGGCGAGACCTCCTTTCATACAACGAGAACTTCATAGAGTATCTTTGAAAGGAAGTAATTGAGTGTCTGTGACTTCCGATGAATGTGTGGTTGTTCCAGATGTATCGAAGCGTTAGGAAATGATAAATGTTTTTACGTGTTCTAAGCTTCTAGTGAGTATGCAGAAGTGATTAACTCTGTGTCCAGTAAAGTCTGTGTGCAACGAAGATTAACTCCCTTGCGCGTCTATAGCTTCCGGCGAGTGTATGTAAGATTTACACCATTTCTTAACATCACTTTCGTCTGCAGATATCTTTTATTTCAAGATGAAAGTATCCTAAAAACTGTAGTAAGCATGCTGCCTATTTTAGTTTTCCGTGCTTTTACCGTGTTTCGTCTCACAATGATCTTCGCCTCGCTCTGATCAAGTCTTCCATACAATCAGTTAGTAGCAGTACTAACAAAGCCCAGGCTAAATCATTCATAATTCTGACATATGACCTTTCTCTGATGTGACGGGTGACGGTGATTTGAAACAGACTTGTATATTATGTTCTGCCGTCTCTTGTCAGAATTCACTTATCACTTCAAGAGCTTTTAAGTCGGTTCCTACCGCCTTCTTTCGTGATAATCAAGTTTGGAACACATATAACACATTTTTTTTCTTTTGCTTGTGTGCTGCCATTTTCCACAGTATTATGGCAATTGTAATACAAGGCACAGGCTTTTGTAATCCCCTTCCCCCACTTTCTCCCTCCACCAAACACGATATTCCTCTGGCCGAATCGTGAGACAAAATGTGTCAAAATCTTGGAGCTCTGGTTTGATAAAAATATTTCATTCATTCATTCATTCATTCATTCATTCATTCATTCATTCATTCATTCATTTTCACCCACAGCCTGCCAGAGCTCGTGATGTCCAGAGGCGCCGCACAGCCGTTGTGAACTATGACCCCGGTCAGGCAGGACACACACTGGAGTACGATGATCTAGGCACGATGAGTGACCTTGAACTCCCATCCTTCCAACGGGGTGGCTTCATGAGAACTAGCCTGCCCATCGTCAGAAGTGCATCCACATCATTGGAGAGACCATTAGGTATGTGTCAACCATTAGATTTTTTTTTTTATACGGCCAATGTTTATAGAAAGACACAAATATCTAACTTACATTTGGTAGGTAGTGAGTCAGTGCACTACCACAATACAGTATGAGTTACTACACTTGCATTTTCAATCTTTCAACATAAGGTGCAATTGCAGAGATCATTACAGTTATTGTGAGCAAGGGGTAAGGACTGGAAACTGTAGCTTTTAAATCAGTTGGTGACATGGACACGGGATGAGCTTATCATGGGAAATGGATCATCTAATACTGTAAGAGAAGTTGTGCATTTTCTGTGTTTGGATGTTTCAATATGTATGCTTTTTTAAAAAATGTTTTTATGAAAGAACTCCAAACAGAACCATTTAGTTTCATGCCTTTATGGCTGGATATTATTAGCAAACAAAAAATGAGCATCCATTAGGTCATTATTCCATTTGTTTAAGGTGTAGAGAGAATCACCTTAAATAAATTGGCATAATATTGAGAGAACCATACACTCAGATTTAACTGAGATACATGAGACACCCCTCACCACCCATAATAGTATTACTACAACATAGAATAATATTGTCTGTCACGACTTAACAAACATGCCTTAAGTATTGGCTCATAATTTAGCAAGCAGGATCTCGAATTTCTTGCCTACTGGCCCCAAATCATGAATTTCTAATCCCGAAAACGGAGTTCTTAAAGTTCTACTGTATGTTCTACGTCCACTCGCCTATCCTCCCACATCTTGCAGGAAACTTGCTAAATTGTGAGAATCTCCCCCTTTCCAACTAAGCAAAAATCAATCTCCTTATATTCTGGAAGAAGATCCTCCAATCCATATTTTGACTTGAGATGGTAGAAGGGTTGGGGAAGGGGGAGGGAGGAGGGCACCAATTCCACCATAACATGCAAATAATAGTGTTTTTAAGACAGTCACCTACAGTGTGGGGTAGTCAGGACAGGTGGTGCAAGGCACATGTACAAACTACATATATTGCAAAGAGAGGCCAGTTTCGTCTTCTCTGATGATGTACAGTGTCATAGCTGTCTCTTGCGATATCGCGGATGTTTGGTGGATACATGTGTATATCTTAAGCTGGCTGTTGGTCTATATATGGGGACATATGGCAGCACTGCCTCCCACGAAGGAGAAAAAAAATAATTGGAGAAGAAAAAATTTGGAATCTCCCACAACTTTATCACTTCATCGCTCCCTAAACAAGATACCCATGGGAAGGGAGATTTGCATATGAGATCCTCTCATGTCTCTGTGTTTTGTTTTCTCATTGGTCAGGTCTTGTATTCTTGGTGTATGGAGATCAGACAAAGAAGTCCCTACTCCCCAATGAGATCACCACCCTGGATACTGTCCGAGCCTTGTTTGTCAGAGCATTCCCCAACTTGACACTGGAGATGCTGGAGAACCCTCGCAAGAAGATCTACCTCCTTGACCCAGCCACCAACATCTACTTTCAGTTGGAAGATTTGGCGTGAGTACTGAAACAAGATATTTTTTTTTTTTTGTGGGTGGATTTGGAGGTGGGAATGGGACTGGGGTGGGAAGAATGTGGTGAAATATTGAATTGTTGAACACTGAAACCTAACCATTAAATATAGACTATTAGATTCAACAATTCAAGAAATTAAAAAAAAAAATCATCAAAACTTCGTATATGAAGTTTTCACGATTGTGCTGATCAATGTAAGCTTTGAAAAATGGCAGAAGCCAGTCTGAGACTTTGATAGAAGCAAGTAAAATGTTTTGCAGCCTGTCGAAATGAGATTTAGTAAATTTAGGACAAAAATCAAGTAACTGGTGTATGGTTTGAAAGCTTGTTCTTTGTATTTTCATAAAACGACAGATGTTTTGACCCAGCATATTTGCCTGAGATAAAGTTGTTTGAAAATGCAAGAGATCACCCATTCAGTAGGAAAATTCTGAGAAAATGACAACTGAAAAATCATTTTTCTCCGGAAAAGTAATCTTATTTACAAAAAGCATAAATTTGTCTACAATCTGTTACCTTTCGCTCATAAATCAGCAGCTTTGTGTACAGAAATATGTTTACTCTTCATAGTTCAACAAACATATATCCGCTATTGGACAGCTCCGACCACCTTTCGCGCCTGATATCTCAGTACCTAGTCTAGTGACAAATCTCGTGCTGACAAGCTGCAAGACAGTGTATGAAACCATAAATTAAGTAAAATATTGTAGCTAACCAGTGATATTTAATAGAAACAAAATTATAAAACCATAAATAAAGTGCAACATTGTAGCACATTGTAGCACACCAGTTATGTTTGCAATGGACAAGCCTGTCAGAAAATAAAGAATATGGAAACATCCAGTACAAAATCGGGGTCTTGTTGTCTGACCAGTCTCTCAGGAAGATTCCAGCTGCTTGAGCTCATGAATCCAGGGGAAGTGTTTATGCATTCTCTAGGGGGAAGCTAGGGTTTATCCAAATAGAGACGCTGAGGTTGCAAGCATGGCATCACCTTGCTCATGCATTTCATTGTATGGTGGTGAACTTGGATTGTTTGCGAGACAATCATTATATAAAGTTGCTGAGGGCAGCTTAGAGCTGTTAAAATCATTTCCCCTAGGAAATTTTTGAGCATTCTTTGTGTGATTGTCCCTTTGTGTAAGATGTGGTTCAGAATTCCTTGGGCTTCTCAGTCACTTCTGTGAAAGAAATAGTAAGTTGATGCAGTTATCTGTGATGTAACTAACTGTGTAGCTTTGCTCATGTCCATAAAGTTACTTTATTAAATCTTGATTGCCAAGTAATTATCTGATTCCATAGATTTCACCAGGTTATTTTAGTAATTTTAAATCATTCTTTCAAACTAAAACAAAAAAAGTGTTTTGTTTGATTAGTAGATCAGCACCATTATGATCTGTCAGACTACTTAATATGACAAGTTATGACCTAATTTAGGTCCATTACACAGTGAACTTTAAGGTAGTTGATAAGTTTTCTGATTATTTATTTATTTATTAATTTATTTATTTATTTCATTTACTTATATATATCTGTGTTGGCACAATTATTGGAATGCATAGTGTTCACATACAGTCTGAATGAAGACAAAACAAAAAAAGAAAATATCTCACATAGTACGGTGAGTTCTAAAATTTTAAAGTCTACTATGATGAAAAGAACTTCAAGATCTTTTTCGCATACATGACTTAAAGCTAGAGAAATTCAGAAGTTAAATAATGATGGATTTCTGATTCATTAACCATGATTCAAAAGGTAAATTCATTTGATATGTTAGCTTTTCAAATTTCAAGCATACCAAAATGAAAAAGGGCAGAGATGAAATTGTGCAATTCATGATCCCATAGCACTCTGTTTTACATTGCCTGCCTTTAATGGAACAAACTGCCATATAATGTTTTTTTTCTGCACCTTAGAAATTATATGAGCTGTGTACAAGGCCACAATTCAATGTATGTCTAGAGTTTTACATAACAAACCATTTCTGCTTCATTAAAAAAGTTATTTGCCTGAAAGGTTATGTATTGTTATTTCATGGAGTATGCAAAACAGTTGTAAATTTCTTACAGTGATATGCCCCATTGCTCACCGTTTGACATTAACTGTTGTTTGCACCACTTCTAGAGGGAGACTGGAACATTTTAGTTGAAGTACATGAATCCTCTGTCAAAAAATGGGCCTGTCAACCAGCAGGGAACACACCTGTCTTTTTCAGATTTGTCCCAAGTTCTGGGCAAGCTGTTTGTTGAAGATTTGCCTCATGAAGTCTTAGTGTTGGTAGGGATTAGTCCAGGGGTTTCCCCTGTCATTCTTTGAAATCCTAGATTAGCTGTGGAGATTCCCCATAACAGGTGAAAAATGTTGGCAAACATGCCTTGTCATGATTGTATAGAATCAGTCCTTTTGCACAATACTCCCATATTTGACTATAATTACCCTTGCCAGTGGCAAAGAATGTTTATTGGACCTGGGATACATATGCTGATTCAAATTGTTTGTGTCAGTATATTTTACAAAGTAGTTACCAAATTGAACCGAATGAAAGACTCGGAGGAAAAGCTACTGCAAGAATATATTTTGAAACACTTAGGAAGTAGATTTAGATTTAGGGGTATTGTTTCATATTTTACTGTTGGATCCTCTCTGAACTAGTAAAAGGCCAAGGCAGCTTCCTCTGCTTGATCATAATTCTTAGGGCATGAGTTCTGGTTTAAAGGTGTTGCAAATATTCAATGACTTTTATGTGCAAAATACAGCATATTGTTATTGGTAAAATATTGAAAACAAGAGAAAATTGTGATTAAGCAAACAGTGATAAAGTATAGTCAGCTGTTATATTAAAGATATTTATGCTGGAGCACTTCTGTATATCACAAATTCTCTTCACATTTTAGTGGTTCACGAATTTCAGTGACATGATAGTTCCATTATGATAACGAATTTCTCTGTTTTTCATCCTGTAGGGAAATTAAGGATCGCTCTGTGCTGAAAATTCATGAAACTGATAGTGATGAGCCACAGAAGGTCAGAGAGCGGCAGGAGGTCAGAGGTCGTACAGTACAGATGCCAGCTTCCCGGCCACACCCAAGACAGGCTTATGGAGAACTTCCTATGGGACATGGAGAAATGGTTAGCATGTTATTTATTTATTCTTTGTGTTTACAGCCGAACCCTGTCCTATCTGTAAAACCAGTTTGCATTAGAGATATGCATAATTAATGTAAATTTGTCGTAGTTCCTACAGCCCACCTAAGGATGCCCACAGCTCACCTAGATTTTGGCTATACAAATGCAATCTATTATCAAACAAAATACAAGGAGAACAAATGATAATGCTGGCTTTTCGGATTGCTCATTGCATGGGGCATTATTGATTTAACAATGAATGACTTCTCTGTCTGGTAGGCCCTTAGTGTTCCCATGTCCTCACAGCAACAGATACTTCAAAATAAGGACTGTCCTTGTTAGCCATCTCTATTCACCCAGCTCTGCCATCAGCACAAACTGAATTCTTAATTCCCTTTTCCAGTGGACAGTGAACGTCACCACCACCTCTGTCATATTCATTATCATTTCGTACAAAGAAGAGAAAATATCCCTATTGTGTTTATTAAGAGAGTTTCATACCCATAGTGATATGATTAAAACACGTATAAGTGATGAATGTACTAAATCACGCAAGCTAAATTTTCCAGATTAATAATGCACCGCTTCATTTGGGCCATAATGAAGATTTTTCGTGTTTTTGAGTGCCGCAAGTCCGTACACTCTATTCATTAGTGGTACTTTTACAGACCTTATACTATCATCCGTCATAGAGAGTGTGCATATGTGCTTGAATATTCAAATGTAACAGTAATCCATATTTGTACTTCCCAGTTTACCAAATCTCAGTCCTTACCACCTCAGGCTGCTCACAACTACCCTGAGATGATGCAGGACCAGCGTGCTCAGTGGGAGATGGAACGAAGGTCTCGGTCAAGAACACCAGAACCTGCAGAAAGACCTCGCTCACTCTCTGCGGGAGCGTCAACTCGTCAGAGGTAACATCACCTGAAAATCATAGTTAGGGTGCATCAGAGCAGTGAACTATCCCTTAATATGCTAACTGAAGTTAGTGAAATGTAAGGGAATTAATCATTCTGAAACTATAATCTTTCATTGCACTTATTGGAAGGTTGCATGTAGTTCTACAAGTCATACTTAGCATAATCATTTTCTTTCTGAACTTCTATTGTTTCGTCCATGGCATTGGTTTTAACCTTGAAATGATCGTAGTAGTATTTGAGTCTAGATTCTTTTCTTTGACTGTCTACATCGTCCTATCTCTATAAGTGGATGTTTGTCGAACACTGGGAAAAGACTTCAATGGCTTGATTTTTTTTATTTTTAAAAAATAAATTTCAGATTTCTGAGCTGCATGAATGAAAGCACAATATTTGGAAGGAGTGTTGCTTTTAAATATATATAATGAAGAAAGCCCTGAGGAAGCTTTAGCTTTCCTTTCCTTGGATGAAAATTGTTTTGAGTGTCCAGTAGGTAATCTTTTCCCTATATTATGTTTGTAACATTTTTATGTCACCTTGTCCACAAGATTCGCTGTTTTCATATCCTTAGATTCTCTCACTCACCTGACAGACTGCCCACCCCAGAACGAGGACCCTTGAATCCCATACCAGAGAACAGACAGCTTCCTCCTGGATACCGGGAGCAAGGAAACTATTACGAGGCAGTTGCCCCTAGTGGTTACAGGGGTCAGTATGCCTCAGGGGTGTATGACGTGCCTGTTTCTTACCAGGGCTACCCTCCAGCATCACCAGTTCCCGCCCAACAGGCATATGTTGCTCGCAGCACACGAGCCACACCTATGGCTCACCCACAGAGGGCTGTGGGTCCAGGTCCTGACATGAGTAAGTTTCATCCTATAGTGAATAGATAAAATATTTTTGGTTGCTTCAGTCCTGGCACAAGTTGGTTTAATTTCTGTGACTAAATTAGTTATCTTAAATTAGGTTATCTTAAATCTTTTATCTTAATTCTCTTATCTTATCTCAGGTTATCTTAAAATAGGTTATCTTAAATCTTATATTGTGAGATCAGGCTCAAACAGCAAAAATCTAAGTTTTTTTCTCATGATTTTGTTTCAGAAATGATTGGAAAATTTTGTTTTTCCTTTTTCTCCACAAATTTTGTTAGTTATTACTAGTTTATTTCTGCTTAGACCATTAGTGAGACATTTAAATGATATACAATTCATACAGTTTCCAAGACTACTTAGGCCATTAGTGAGACATTTAAATGATATAAAATTCATACAGTTTCCAAGACAAACAAGAAATAAAGAAAAATGGTGATACAATTGTAAAAGAGAGAAAGGAAGAAAGAAAGAAAGGAGAGCAATAATCAAAATAAGTATTGTTTTACATACTGTGTAACACAGCCTGAAACAGGTCAAAAATATGTTATACTACCATTCACTCTGTATTCCTTACTGTCAAAAAGGATGTAAATATAAATAAAGATACTTAGCAAGAAATATTTAGTACAATTTAGGACTTTTGATGTCTCATCAAATTCAAATTAATCCATCTGTTTGGAAGCTTTCTAAAGATAGTATCATTTTGCATGGATATGGTGATTTGCAAGATTCACTAACTTAAGTCTCATGAGACCCTGTTTTTTCTGGGCAATAAAACTGAAAAAGTGGGGCTGCATGTGATTAGTTTCTTCTTTAATTTTAGCCTGTGCATGCAGTGTCCTAATGAAAATTAATAGATGCAAAGTTAGATAATAATTAGATATAATCTAAATACCAGAGGACAGAGTTATCTGCCCCATAATATCATTTCCGAAGTAACCAGACATTTCTCGTTGCATGAAATGTAAATGTTTGCCTCAGATGCGTCACTGTTGTTGAGTCATCACAGGTAAGGTGATGAAAAACGTGTACTGCCAAATGGGCCAGGTCTGTATTTTTATATGCTGCTTATTTATGACAATGGCTTGTGTTATTCCCACTTTAAAGCCATGTACCTTATTTCCTCTTGACAGTTACAACATCATTTTTTTATGTCAATCCTCTAAAAGCAACAGGTTTGTTCCCAGGGATTTTACTTTAATTTGCATGTAAATAGGACATCCTGATGTCATCACGATGGAGAATACATTATCTTGACACCACATTAATTCCCATTCCAGTCACACACTCATTTCATTACCTCACAATACTGTTTCTACTCTCTAAAAAATTGCTTTTTACGGCTCCCCAGGGGACAGCAGCAGGGGAAATGGTGCCAACCGCCACTCTCTGGCATTCGCTCCTATGTCACAAGGAGCACCATCAGAAGGAGGCTATCAACGGTCACAGAGCTATCGCATCCCACCCTCTGAGAGAGAAGGTGGAGAGCTAGGTCGATCTCATTCAGTCACACCAGCTGATGACACAACAAGGTACTTGGATGTCTTGTAAAGTGGATGCCATAATATGTATTAATATAATTACATCCTCATTGTTTGTTCATTTTTTAAGGCACATACGTGTTTTCATTTGTTCACATGTTTCTCAGATGACAGTGATCTGGTGGAAAGTTTTCATTTTTTTATGTGTTTTACTAGAGGGCATGTATATGTTAAGCCCGTTGGAGGTTTGATAAACATGCTGAATATTTATCAGTTAATTGCACAGTGGACGTTCACTTAAAAGCTGTAATTTGTCATCAGGGAAGTCAAAAACATTTCAGCATTCTTTGTGAGTATTAATCCTGACAGCGCAAATGAAACTGAGCCTGTATTTAACAGTGCTAAAACCACACAGAAAATCACATTTGATAGCCTACACAATGGTGTATAAAACATTCATAAAATCATATTTGCAAAATTTTCTCTATGAAACCTCTGATTTTTTTTGTTCAGAACTGAATAAAGTTTGCTCAGTGATATTTTAGAAAATTTTAGTTTTGGGCACCTTCACAAATGAATGTTTGGTATTCACTTTCCCACTCATCTTTCTCTGTGTTAATGACCTGTTTCACGGAGCAGTTTTCACTGTTTTGATATAATTTTCAATTTTCAGCGAAGAAATTGCTATTGGTAATTTTATGCACATTATTCCTTTTTTGTTCACTTTCACTATGCTATTATTTTGTACTTGAAATGATGTGAGCCTAATATAGATTTGGCAGGCAGTGGAAGTGACCATTGTACACTAGCTTTGCTATGCAATTTGGTACATGTACAATTATTCAAACTCAGGTCATTTCTGAATAAGGATACCATGTTGTTTATGAGATCAAGGTCCAAGCTGGCATGTTAGGAAAGCTAAAACTGTACCAATATTTCTCCACCAAAATTGCAGTTACAAAGATACATGCTGACTCTGTGTCAGAAGTGTGAAAAGTGACATAGGCCATTTTTAAAGCACAAAGATGGCCTTCCCTATGTCTAGGACAGAAAATATTCTGGTGTTTCAATCATGAAAGTATAAAATAGCCAAGCTATCCTGCCTGTCATTTATGTATGCCCTAAAAATCAGTAATGGATGGAGACAATGAGTTTGGCAAGAGGCCAGTACTGTAGCCACATGTTATTGTCACAAGCTGTTGCCAGGAGTTTCATTCTATAATTGAGTGTGTTATTCATGTATGTTCAGATATTTGCTTGTAACCACCTAGCTTATCCTAGTACTTGAATATTTTACATGCAGTTCAGGTTCTGCCAGATGGTGATCCATAGCAGTGGACACGTTTATTAGTGAGACTGACTAATATGTTGCTACTGGCTCCTGTTTTGTATGTACCATTTTGAATCATCATGCGAGGACCTAGGGCTTGTCTACTTTAAATGGCATTGGAAATACATTCTCATATTAAGTAAGTTTACACTGAAATTCAGCAGCATATTGTTGATGATGCAACAGTCCTGTCCCTTCTTTAATTTTGATGCGAGGGATGTGGCTGGTGCATTACATAATAATAATCTGCAGATATGGTTTTCATGCATAGTGTGTGCTTTTTTAAAAATTAAGGACAGAGATGAAGGATTCTCATCATTATCTTTCATCATTTGTGATTCACTGAAAATAAAAGCATCTTCTTTGTGGTCTGTTTATTCCTGATGGAGCAGGAATCGCATTGAGAAGATGGAGCAGCAGCTGGCTGATCTGACGGCCTGGGTCCATTACCAGAAATCAGATGGCACCAGGCGAGACCAGACCCCTCCTCCTCGAAGTTTAGGCAGCACAACCTCTGACAGTTCCGACACCTTCCCAGCATCCTCTGCAAGCAGTAAGTTGTCTCATCCTTTGAATGCTAACCCAGTGCTCGTGTATGGATCCCCCAATAAAATCTCTAGGCTGGGTGCTGTAGTATACTAATAGGTTTGTAAATCTACAGAGTGTACCAATGATAACAACTAATCCTATGTATATGCTCTGGTAACTACATACTATTGAACAAAATAATCTAAAGATACTTGAGTATTTCACCCCCTTTGTAAAATCAGTAGACAAATCTCTATGAATGTTGCATCATGTTGTAGTACCTACCTGTGCATGAAATCTTTGATATTTAAGGGCTAATATATTTAGGATACCTTGATTGTCTGTTCTGTATCTCATTATTTCATAGTGTACTACAGTGATGCGGATGGATAACTGCAGGTGTAGACAATTTTCCTCATAAAGCATTTGCGTTTAATTCAAACAGTCTGCATTCTTTTCCAAGTATAGTTATGCCTTAATTCTGTTTAAGGATGCATTCTACTTATTGATAGACCCAACAGTGACATTCCAATAGCTTAGCTGATGGATTAATGCCTTGATGACTTTGGAAAGATAATATTAAAGTAGTTTCAAAAGAAATCTGGAATACCCAAACTATATCTTCTAAAACACCTAAGATGAGGCATTCAATAGTAATCGCATGCTATATTGTTCTAGTTACGTGTTGATTTATAATTAGAAGCCATCAGTATCAACATGCTGTTGTGGCCCATGTGCCTGTGCCAAGCACCCCTGAGAAAGTTTAAAATTTTCATGAATGCCCTTTTGTCATTGATCCAGAATGTTTCATGTACAGTGCTTTAAAATATTTATTGGACATGCAGCCTTTTATCATTTACACCTTTTAATGGTACATATTTTTGTATTGTTGTACACGGTTTTGCCACATTGCTGCATTAAAAGAATGTAGCCCATCATGTTCACGTTTTGCAGGCCTAGATTTCTTATCTTTTTTAACATTTTTGTCTGAGAAAATTGAAATGTCTCTCTTTCTTCATGCTTAGCTGTGGAATATTCTAGACACTGGGATGAGTTTGCAGAATGTATCAGTCAGTAGATCTACTCATAGGCCCGTAGCTAATGCCAGTGAACTTTTGATTCCTGCTGTCATTGCACCATGTTAATGTAGATAGGAATTTATCTTTCGCAGCCAGTAGCTTTATATATATTATTGCAGTTTTCTATGTAGCCCAAAGCAAAAGATCAGTCTCCTTTTTAAACATTTCCTTTCTTAAGATCTGCAGTTGTTTTTCTTTCAAATTGTTTCTGGTAAATTTAAAACAAATTTTTAAATACACTAATTTTATCTGTAGCTTACACATACTTTTTTTGATATATGAGTTTGTGTGTTAGTGTGCAAGCTGTTGTACCCAGGACAGCTTATGCATGATCAGATTTCAGCTCCGCCACTCAATATTTTTAGTTGAGATTTATTTACACTTTATGAGTTGATAACGTGATATGATTTGAATACGTTGACTTCATTAGTTGCCATTTATGCTTGGACCACCTGTGTTGGGAGAGTCTTAATGCTGACATGAATTAGCATCCCATAGTGACCACATGAATTTGACGCAGCATCATTTCTTGCTGATAGATCACACTTTCTGTCTTGTTATAATTTGCAAAGCCAAGGTGCCATGGTGTAAGGCCCTAATCTCATTTGAGGAGGTGGGGAAGTGATCCCATGACACCAAGATAGGTGGTAGAATATGCTACTCTCTATAGTATTTTAGAACACAGTCATAGGAGCTTTTATAGCTTTGCCATAATTGATGTCAAGAGGATTCAGTTTCATAATACATATCCAGACTCTTACATCTTCTGGTTCGGAACAGTGGAAAAAATATGTAATCAGTGTTGGTCCCTGCAAAAATGGCTTAAATGAAGTCCCAAGTCATTCAGTCATTTGTGATTCAGTTGTGTTAATGTCTATAAATGTTTTGATTTCTACCCTTTTCAGAGCACAATGGAGGGACTCCTCCCCTTTCGACTATCGCTACTTCGACTAACCATGTAGTTCGATCACAAGGTCTAGACTGTTTTCCTTTAGCATTTTCACCCTAACATTATGTGTTGTCCTTCAGAGTAGAGGTGCTTACTAATACTTTTGTTTATATGCTAGTATTGCTTGGAAGAACAATATCAGTGATGAGTTGCTTCTGTGGTTTTTAAGCCAGTGGTTTTCAGCCAGGTTAGGAGGGATGAGGAGGCCTGCGCAAAGATTGACATATCCCAAATTGCGGCTTTTTAAATATTTGATGAGTGTGGGAAGGCTTACCATATAGCTACTCTATATATCTTACTTTGCAGAAATGTCAGCAAAAACAAAGCAAAGGAAAATTTGCTTTAGATTGACTTGGCTTGTTGATTGTTAGTGGGAAGCTTTGAGATCATAGACATGAAAAGACTAAAACCACTGATTTGTAAACAAATTAGTACTTTTCATTGATGTTGTTTAACCATGTTCATTTAAAACAAAGTTTGCTGTTAAGCAAGCTATTGTTGGTTTAGTTTCTTTTTTTTTTTTTTTTTCCTTTTCTTATCATATATATGATCAAAGATGTAGTAATTAGTACATGTAGCACTGTGTTTTCTATAGCTTCTCTTTAATGACACGTGCATGCAGTTAGCCAGAAGTCACAGTATTTGCTGTGAATAGTCTTGTTACATGTTGTATGAGTAAAGGGTCAGAGTACTACAGAGCAGCATTCCGTTACCTCCCACCATTTCTCACCAACACACAGTCCCAGCGGCAAGAATTTTGATGGTAATGTCAGAATAGGTTTAAAGGTACTCCAAAGGTACAATGACTTCCTGCCACATGAATTACTTAAGTGAATTATTTTATGTTACAGGGTAGTGAAGTAATAAATGAAGTTCTCAAGTGCAAAATTCAATAGTTGACTCGAGTTTTTTTCAGTGCCAAACCTTTTTTTTGTCAAAAAAAGTAATTGTTTGCATTCCTAGATCTGTGTTTTATAAATATTTCCCATGGAACTGGCTGCTTTTAATTGTTCATCTTGCTTATTCCCTCGATGAAGTGGTACCATCCATTTCAAATGTCTTCAGTGTTTCTGTGTCATTCTCTTACATTTCTTTCACTTTTGAACTGTGTAGCAGTCATGCCTCTGAGTAAAAGCATCACATTTTGCACCACATGCAGTCAACATTCAGTGATTGTTTGCATAAGTTCACAGCGTAATGGGCATGTTTACTTTGTATGGTGCATACATATTTTTTTTGTTTGTTTAACAGGTAGGTATGATAGAAAATATTTTGGCACCAATTTGTTTTTCAATACTTGATGAAATGATGAAAATGAACTTGCAGTCAGCAGTTCGCAAAATTTGATGAAGTGGGAAACTTTGCTTTTAGACATTTTGCAGCAGCATTATATTTCATCAGATAGTTTGACAGCAAGTAGCTTTATGTCTCATAGCATGTCATAGTAATGTTACTGTCCTGTATATCATGATGTCACTAGCTGTGCAAATTGTATGTTATATTTTATGTTATCTTATACTACAATATGTGTGTTGTCTCTGTTTGACTTGGAATAGTGAAATTAAAGAGGTGTGGCTATTACTGTTAAAATCTAAATGAATCCTAGTTGCCAGAACGACATCTGCATGTGCAAAAAACCAGCAGTTATTATTCTCGTATTGCCTTATACTTGTTGCTGCTTGCTAGCTTTATTGGGTGTTGTGTCCACTACTTGTTGGTAGCCGTACATATGTCAGTGCAATGTCAGTGCAGTACCTGTAGATGTGCCAGTGTTTTAGACAGTGGCATCAGTGATGTTTTTCGAAACGTCTTATTAGTGACTTATTTAGGTCAGCAATCTGTGCTGCACGAGTCAGGCTACCCATTGCGGGAAGGCATGTCATCCAGTAGGCTCACCTGTATTGCCAGTAAACTACTTTGAGCATTTCACAAAGACTGAAATACTAGTGACTGTTGCTCTTGGACAAAGAAGAAAAGGGATCATCATATTTCTTACATTTCAGCATCTTCATAGTCTGCATCTTTCTTTACTTCAATCAACATATAATCGATGGGTTAAAAAGACTAACATTTTCTAACACAAAATGTCTTTTCAGGCATCTTTTTAAAATTTTACTGATTAGACTAAGTATTGTTTGGCAGAGTTTACCTGTTTAAGATATCCAGTAACTGGAGAATAAACAAAATTTACTTTGTGTATGAGTTTATGAAACTGCAACTAGAGTTACTTCCATGGCGTCACTTGAAGTTAACAGTTGGTTAGAATCAAAGAGAAAAACAGTTTGAAGAGCAGCATACTTTAGTTATGCTAAGAATATCACTAGTTAGTGCTAGTATGTGTAGTTAAACAATGACTGACTTACAGGCTTAATCAGAGCAAGGAATATGATCATAATGTGTCTTTTGCCTCTTTTTAGGTTTGCATTCCTTTGTGTCAATGCTGAAGGGATAAAATGTCCCTGGATCACACTGCTCAAAGGGAACTGACTTAAATAAAAAGCCTGAAATTCATCATGGGTGCCTTACAAACTTACTGATCCTTGAATCTCTTGGCACATCCCACAACCCATTTTTCATCCGAGTTTTGCTCTATGTTGTGAGCATACTTCACAGATTACATTTTGGATTTATATATTTTGAGCTACAGCAAGCTGAGCACAGTTTTCAGTATTTCAAAGTTCAGTATTTTATTTGTGTATTATAATCTGTATCATTAGAGTAGTAATTTGATTTTGTTACTGTATATTAAACAGTAGATTAATGTAAGTTTTGTTGAATCCTGGGAGAGTGTGTTACAATCTTACAGTATGAGCTGAAAAAGTAACAAAAGCTCGATTTTAGTGGACCTGACAGCCTACACTCAAAAATACTAATATGTGAACTAAAGGCATTCATAAATTGTGTATTTTACATTATACTAGTCTTTGCTCAGTGCCTTTACATGAGAAAGGAATATTACTGGTCTGCACTGGTGATTCAGCACTAATTATAAGATTTGGTCACAGTGCCCAAAATAACATAGTTTAGAATGGAACCTTTTCCCAGGAGGATACTGTCATATTTAGTTGTGAGCTAGATCAGGTCACGCTTATTCCTTATATTTATCCCCAGCACTTCCTGTGGTGTTGTTTTCTATTTCTTTTATCTACCTCATTATTACTGAAATTTCTAACACTCTCTAGAGCTCATGCTTTACAGTTTAAATGCATTTCTGCCGCTGCCACCTTCGCTTTCAGTATCTAATTTAAGCTTAAACAGTTACAAATAAAACAAACTTTTAAAGGATTTGTAATCTGCAAACGCCACTCAATGCAAAACCTGCTTATAATTAAACATGATGCATCAATTCATTATACTGTAATTCACTTTCAGATTTGCCAGCCTTGATTAGTCACTACACTCACCAAACAAATCACATTATCCATGATTTTTTTCATTTGTAATGAAAATGCAATTCTGTTGACCTCTGACCTAGGTCTTTCGGACATCCCTGATGGACACTCATCCACTCTGAGGTCCTCAGGGCTCAGTTCAAGGGAGTCCACTCCACTGAGTGCTCAGGCAGAGGCTAGTGCCAAAGTGGCCCAACTTAAATCTGACCTCCATATTCTTCGAAGGCAGCAACAGCTCAACATGGAGGCCATGAGAGATGAGTTTATGGCCGCTTTTAACAAAATTAAGGTTAGAATCTAGAGTCTATAATATTGTAAAGTTTCTCAATGAGTTGTGAAAGTGACCATGAGATGTTTTGTGTTGATAGTTAATGGATGGGCTGAATAATTTAAGGCCATGGCCTCTGAATACGAAGAGTGGTGTTACAGATTCAGCAATGAGGCTAACAATCAGTGTAATGAAACTGAAATATGATAATGTCAGCCAGAATAGTGGAACTGGAACTCTTTGTATGTCTTGTATAAATAGAGATGTGAAACAGCCAGTTTTTCTTCCCTCTATGTTTTTCTTAGAGTTCTCTCAAATCTACCTGATATTTCTGATACTGACAGTGAAATGAATATTATGCAGGCAGCCTGAACTGGAACCATAACTGAAAGCTTTCATGAGGGTATACACTTTTTGTTTGGGGTGGGGGAGACAGGAAAGGGTAGTGGAAATGGTGAAGATGAGAGGTAGGAGTGATGAGTGTCAAGATATTTAAATGCTGAATCGAAAATTTTTGGGAGACTATACCTCTAATGAATCTGCACTAACCCGATACTCTTCGTGTTTCACATCATATCATATGGACCTCCATAATGCCTTTTCAGAAAGTTCTTTCGTCCGTACCTGGGGCAGAGAACCAGGTGAACTTTCACAAGAGAACAGAGGCAACAGTCGCTAAGAACACATACATGGAGGATAAACAACAGGCTGACAGGGAACTCAGGTATGGATAATATAAAAAAATGAAATGTCTCTGCATGTTTCTTGCTTCTTGATGCGTTGGTGGCACAGAAGTGACCTTTCCTTGTTGAAATGAGGTCCATGCAGTGCTCTTCTGTGATCATGTGATTAATGCATGATGTTTCACTTTGGCATGCAATCTCCCATGCTAAATGCAAAGAGAGCTGCTGCAGACTTGCACATCAAAGTGTATTAAAGGCAAATTAATCAAAAGAAGAAAGAAAATAGAATTTTTGATCACTTTGCCTTGAACATGTCTTGGTGTGTAACTCTGGTGCATTTCTCTGTGGATTTGGCATAAAAGATTGTATTCCAAAGTGCAAATTAGCGCAGTGCATATTATGGTGTATTACCCTGTCATGTGACCAAAGCAGCCCACAACTGGAAGTACTCCACAGACCATATTGAGAAACTGGCCTAGAGTGGTGGGAAAACTTGGAAAACACACTGTGGGTCCTAGTAACGTCCAGCAGCTTAGGAAGGATAGATTGGGGAAGTAAGAGTGATGCAAGTTTGTGTAGTCAGAATCGTAGATGATGTTTGTAGATACATCCTTACATCCACCTCATGGATATTGGGCATCTGTCTCCACTCAGATTCTTGCTTCTTTTGCCCATACCTTCTTCTTCTTCCCCATGGTTCCTGTTACTGAGATGGAAATAAACCCTTAGTTCTGAAATTTTGCAAATGTTCTCCCAGTGATCTGGAAGCAAGTGTTGAAGAGCTCAGGACTGATGTCATCTCAAGACAGTGCAGGGTGAATGCAACTGATGTAGAGGGCATGGCTCTTCTCCTGAGTAATGTTACCAAGTCACTGGCTGATCTTAAAGGTTTGTTGTACTGTGCTCATTACGAAGAGAGTTTACATAAACTTTGATTAGGCTCAGCTTCTCTTCTGTTCTTTTTTTTTAACTTGTTTAGCCCTCCGCTTACATTTTCTAAAACTGGACAAATGAAAGTCTCTTCAGTAATTTATTGCTGGACAAAAAAAACTACCATTGATTATAAGTGACTAACCAACCATTTCTGTATGGATTACAAAATAAATAGTTATTAATTTGAAATGGCCTATTATGATTGGTTAATTTGATGTATATGTGATTGTCCAGTTCCCTTCTATATTGTTTGAAAATGTGATGTAAGACATTATTTTAAGAGAAAGATGATAATGGCTTCATGTTTTGTAGTTCTTGGTCTGCTTGGACACATTATTTGCTGAGGAAAACTTCCAATAATGCAAAAATCTTCCCAATGCAGCATTTTAATTAAACATCATCATATGGAACTGAATGCTAAGAAAGTGAATTTTTAGCTGGTGTCTCAAAATTCTTATCTTCAATATCAAGTTTAATATGATATAATCTAAACTCTACTGGAAGGATTTGCCAAATGCTCAGACTTAAAATTATCTTTGGGAGCACATACTAGTTTTTCAAGACGTTAACTTTTAAGTTCATTTCATTCTTATGCCATTCGCAGCTCGTTTCCCAGAGCTCCAGGGCCAGATGAAGGAGGTGATGGATGCAGAGATGAAACTTGTTGTATCAGAAGAAAAGTAAGAGTCACATTTGAGATTGCATGTACAAGCAGCTGGAGAGTGCTAGGAGAATTCAACAAAAGTATTTGAATTTTGAAGCTAGTGGATATTGATATTAAATAAATTATCTAATTTAATCATATTGAAGATTAATTTACTTGTACTGAAATTTGCAGCTTGTGTGCTAACCACTTTAACTCTTTGAGTGTAATGAGCCATGAAGTTGTGTCATGCAGAGAGCAGTGACCAAGGTGGTCACATTTAGTTGATGTTTTGACAACCACTACAGGAAAACCTGGCTCTGGCCTATCAACTTTCAGAATATATCTGGTTTCATATTTATTTCATATTAAATAAAGTAATTAACATTTTTATAAAACAATATGGAAGATTTGTCTAAATTCTCACAACCTGACATACACATTCCAAAAACAGAAAAAAAAAAAAATCAAATTAACACTCAATATCAAGTTCAACAAACTGAGAGGACAGAGTTTGATTTTTAACAGAGGTAACATATTCAGCATCAGGTGATTTTTCAGTCTTTCTCTGCAGTTCTGTTCTTTCACACTATCAAAAATCCTTGTGGTACACTTCCTGGCAAGTTTAAACCTGATCAGCATTTTTCAGTTCTTAACTTTTACCTCAGAGAGACTAATTTCATTTTGGACTCAGCCTGTATGTTTACTGTCTTTGAACCACTTACTAGGGCTGACAACGATACTAATATGAAAACAAAAAAAAATAGTTTTTTGAAGCTTTTGTTCAAAACAAAACGAAACTAAAATGATTTTGAACAAAAAACTAAAACTAAAACGAAAACGAAAACAACATCAAAACTAAAACAAAAACGAAAACGATAATAACATCAGAACTAAAACGAAACGAAAACTAAATATCATCTGCAACTTAAAACGAAAGCTAAAACTAAAACGAAATATCATCAGCAACTTAAAATGAAAACTAAAACTAAAACGAAAATATCAAAATTCGTTTTTCAAAACTATTTTGAAAGCAATTTCGTTTTCGTTTTTATAATTTTTGTGGAACTCAGCTAATGTGAGAGACCTGAATTGTTTTGCAGAACTGTTCTAAAGGTTATTTCGTTTTCGGTTTTATAACTATTGTGGGACTCACAACTATTGTGAAAGACCAGAGTCATTTTTCAAAACTATTATGAAATGTATTTTTGTTTTTCAAAACTGTTTTGTGACTGCGCGGGGCGACACTGTTTGCAACGCAGTGATCAGGCAAGACGAGACAACTGGGCTGGCTTGGACAAAACGGCGACTGTACTACGTGGAGTCACCTTTTGTTCAGTTGGCAATGCCTTCTTAAACCAAACCAGCGTATCAGCTGATTAGAGATACAAAATGAGATAGTGCCTACTATTGAAATTCATTGATACTGTTTGTATTAGCCTAGGCCTAGAGGCGCGGAGGCTGAGGTTTTTTTTTAATTGTGTGTTAACAGTTTATCGTTTATCCATCGATCCATGTTGGTTTCGGTTAGGTTGTGAAGAAAGAGTGTCTCTCAACTGCATGGTCAATAACTGCACGGGTAACTGTTACATTATTAGACAATGTTACATCATCGTGATAATTATTTTCTTTCACTGATGACACGAATAGTTACTGTCAGCAAAATTAATACATGTTAAAATTAATTTTGTGAGTCAGTTTGCCTGCCTGCTTGTCTCCCTGCCTGCCTGCCTGCCTGCCTGCCTGCTGCCTGCCTGCCTGCCTGCCTGCTGCCTGCATTCCTGCCTGCCTGCCTGTCTGTCTGTCTGTCTATGTGTCATAAAATAATCAACATCATTGAAGTGAAAGTCTATGCCAAATACTATTATTCAAAAACATAAAATGCCAGAAAGTAATACAATTAATCACAATGATGGTTGAATCTGCTGCCAGTTAAGCGCTGAATATCTCTGATCAGACTCTTATTAGACCCTATTGCACTGGTGCTTTCAATAGAAATCCCTTGGATTCCTCGATCTATTTATAATGCCACTTATTGTAACACTTTGTTGTAAAAGATTTTCGCATTTTGTTGTATAGGACATCCTACGCACTTTGTGGTATTCAGTTTGAACCTTAGCCACTTAGTTTGCATCAAATGGGACTGGATTTTTTAAAAAAAAATGTACGTCCAGTGCTCTTTTAACTATAGAATAATAAAAGAATGAAAATTTATATTTAAAATATAATCCTTGTTTTGTGGTAGAAGGTAAATAGCTAGCTACGTGACACATGTTTTTATTCACTTCGGACTCTTGCATCAAGCAGCATCCTCCTACCTCCCCACTGCAACCATTTGCATGCGGGCCAATCCTGGTCATTCATAACTATATTGACTAGGCTTCGGGTCATCCTCATTAATATGATAAAATATCTCACTAAACTACTCACATTCAGCTCTACCAATAGTTACTGTCTGCAAACCATTCCCCACTAGAAACACCATACACCATTAATTCACATCGAACCAAACAAAACAATTTAAAAAATACATTAGAACACAAATATAAAAGACAGATAGGCAGACAGAATGACAGATAGATAGACATTTCCCCTATTCTCCTCCTCACTCACTAAGTCTTTACTCATACACTCACTTATATTTTGAAAACGAAAATAAAACGAAACGAAAACGAAAATAGATTTTGAAACTAAAACTAAAATGAAAATAGATTTTGAAACTAACTAAAACGAAATGAAAATGAAAATAGTTTTTGAAACTAAAACGAAACTGAAACGAAAATAGACTTTGAAACTAAAACTAAAAGAAAACAAAAATAGATTTTGAAACTAAAACTACAAGGAAACTAAAACGAAAATAGATTTTGAAACTAAAACTAAAACGAAAATAAATTTTGAAACTAAAATGAAAACAAAAACAGATTTTGAAAAAAAACTAAAACGAAACGAAAACGAAAATGAAAATTTATGAAAATATCACAACGATTTCACCCTTACTTACTAATTTATCATGAGGCAAAGTGTGCTGTCTTTAGCTTACAATCCTTCATAGTGTTATTCATAGTTAAGGTGACAGTGCACAAGAAGAACCAAAATTCTTGACTGTTTTGTGGATAGGTTTGGCTATACTACTAACTTGCATGCAGTGATAAAACCACAGTGAATGAAGTCTAACTTTGGCATCTTTTATTTCTCAGGTTTTTGAAGGAGGAGCCGACAGAGATTGAGAATTCTTTGAAACGTTGCAAAAAACTTACTGGCACTTTGTACACTTTGAAGAGGTACTTCTTCGCCTTTATTTGTGTTTCATTTAGTGTTTGTCAAGAACAGTACATTTTTATGATATCACTGTAACTTCCCTTGAATATTGTAAGACTGAAGTTCAGTTTTTATGGAGAGGTACTAAAATGAAATGAAGTAGGAAACAGTGTGATGGATTTCTGAAAGTTTGAATTTAAAACAATGGAAAAAAACATGTCATGAGAATGTTTTTCCTTTTCAATATCCATTGGTAGATTTCAGTAAGTATCACTTATCATGTTTCTGCTCTTGGTATGTTTGACCTCTCACTCTAGTGAGTGACCTCTAGGTTTTGAAGGTTGATTACAGTGAAACATACTTTGGTGATTTTATAGCTTTTTATAGTGGAACGTGAAATTTATTTTGAAAGCTTACTCCCATATACATTGAATTCATGAATACGCTCCCTACCATCTGTTGCTTTGATGGATTGTGATGTCACTTGCTGAGCTTGTGGCTTTTTTTGCATGACAGGTTAGCATCAGTACAAGACCACCGTCCACCTCAAGTTCCCACATTGGCTCATGCAGCAGGGGCTCCATCATCTGATCAGAAGAATGCCTTGCTTGAAAACATCAGGGCCCTAGTACCTGATCATGACCAGAGAGCTGTACAAATGGAGGTAGGTCAAACAGGGAACATGTTAGGAAGGAACCATCTGTATATTGTGTGGAAGGGTTTTGAAACTGAAACATGATCTAGATCTATACAGCAGCTTAAAAGATATGTTTGCTGATTATTCTTCCTTTGCTAATTTACCCAGAAACGCATTTTAGATTCTTTGTTTAAACACCGCCAAAATAAAAACAAAAAATTCCTCAAAGAAAGTTAAAGGAAGACTGCACTGTCCTACATACCATATTAAATCATACGGTACCATATTATTCCAATAAAACAGTCTTTCACGTGTCTGTCATAATGATATAATGCCTATGCTGACCCCAAACAACCCACAGGGTTACATTATCCAAAGTCGGAATTTTTACAACCACTGCGTGCGTGGCGGCCATAAGCTTACGTCACATACGTCACATACGTTCTTGCCACATGGCCAAGCTGTCTAGCCAGTGCTCTGCGGACGAGTGAGAGCATGTTGGTGTGAATGTTTTAATTCCTCTGTGAACAGTAGATATGCCAAACAAAATCATGCTGAGGTAATAAAAATGCAGAATACTTTTTCTGGCCTACACTATCAAAGTTTACGTTTCAATTTGTTATACCATAACCGAAATTAAAAGCTGAATAATACATTGTCAGGTAGAGGTGTCTGTAACTGCTGGAACGTAAATGATGTCAGCGTTTTTGCTGCAGGCTTCTGCTGATCAGGGAAGGGGAATAACTCTTGACGCAGGGGCCAAACCCAGTAACTCTAGCTCTCCTAATTGCGTTTTATTACATACGCGCACGGTAACAGAACAATGCTCTTTCATCGCAAAATTGACTCGGTGGGCACCATAGATAATTTTTTGAGAGAAAAGGTATGGAAAAACGGAAAATTATTTTTGATGTGCGCGTCTTACTTTGAGAGCTTTGAGCATGTGATTGATGGAAGAATGGCAATTTAAGGAGTGAAGTGGTGAGATCATAACAATTTAGTTTATTCTGTATATTTTGTACTCATGACAACCATTTCTGGAGTGTTCAGTTCAAATAAATATCATTGAGTGTTCTGTGTCATCTCATCATTTTGTTAGGGTTGCCATCAAGATATTCACTCTGTAGTGAACAGAATGCATTTGAGAACTTAATGTGTAATATAAGCCAACTGTTGGTCAAGATAGTTACTCTTTTGAATAGCAATATAAGATTTGAATCTAAATGTCTTTTTTGGTCTCTTTAGGCTGCAGATGCGTCACGTGAGAGAAAGAAGAAGATAAGCTCCCAGCAAGAAGCACTCAAATTTGGCAAGAGCTTGGAGATGGCTTCTAAGAACTTGAGACCACCCTCTGCCAATGGGGACAGGATACCAGGGTCTGAAGATGAAATTCAGGATGCAAACAAGGACAGTGAGGGAGTAGCAGCCCAATTTAAACCTGCAGTGCCTGCCAAGCCTGTCATTGCCTCAGCTTCATCTGTGGTGGTATCTTCAGCACCAGTGACATCAGTTGCATCAGCTACTATTGCATCCAATGTGGCTTCTGTGAAGCCGTCATTCTCTGCGGCATTAACTACAGCAAAATCATCTGCTGACAAACCGACAGCAACAGTGTCGGCAATGACTGCGGGTGTTTCTGACACTGTCACCACAACAGCAATGAAGGCACCAGAGAAGGAGCCTGGGTTACCCACAATGAAAAATGTGACCATTCCTCTTACTCAGACAACTGGACACTTGACCAACACAGTTAAAGGAGGAACGGGAGCTGTGACTAACACAGTGAAGGCTGGCACAGAATCACCAAAGAAGAAAGATGCTCCTGTGTATACCTACCAGGTGTGTGGTCCTGTTAACCCGGTTTTTCCAGTCCCACCCCCTGAGAGTTCAGATGGGACATCCTGTGACAAACCATCATCACCCGTGCAGCTCAGAGAAAAACAGACCAATGAGCACCCAGAAAAATCAAAATCAGACTTCATTGCCAGTGCTTCAGGAAAGACTGAATCCTCTAAGAAAGGCTGTGTGTCATTTTCATTTCCCCCAGTGACATATGCTGCCAATGAAGACAAAGGATCTCCTGTTAATGGCCATGCAGAGAAAGGGGATCTTGCCAGCCAGAAACAGGCTGCTCGAAATGCATTTTTCAGCTCCATGAATTCACCTCCCACCTCACCAGTTCCCAAAAGAGATTCAGCTTGTTTGGACCCAGGGCCTGTGGTCAGTCCCGGGGAAGGTGTGGTGGGTAAAGTGACACCAGGACCAACCATAAACTTAGTCTTGTCAGGTTCTGCCAGCCCTAATTCGCCTACTAGCCCAGGAACTTTCACCATTTCTCCTCCTGCAGAGATAAAATCACCTCCTCCCGTTGAGAGCAGGACATCCACTTCATCACTCAATTCACCCACACGTGGCATTCCTCGCTTTGTGCCAGATAGCAAATCTGCATCATATGACTCTCAGTCCTCCACAGGTTCATCGCAGGAGACTGGCAGCAAACAGAAGAAGGTACCCCCACCTCCACCCCCAAGGAAAAGCAGCAGACCCACCTCTGCCAACATTTCTCCTGTCAATGGTGGCTCCCTTGATTCATCTACGCAACAGTCTCATGATTCGCCGCGGTTTGTGGGTGGAATGTTAGGTCAGCATCGGTTGTCAGGTGGACCATTATCTTCTACACCCAAACCGGCAGCCCAGCAAAAGCCTATATCTAGGTTTGAGAAGGACATTGCCAGTGGCATCTACGCAAATATGAATCGGCCAGACGTACAAAATCAGAAAAGCTCCCCACAGCAAATGATCAGCGCAGCAAATGTCCCAGGCACTTCATCATCAACGTCCCCAATGTCTCAGTCAACTAGTTCAGATGAAGGTCTCTCAATTCCCCCTCCCCCTGCTGTGACTATAAAAGCCTTGGACAGAGAAGATCGTGGCAGCAGTAGTGAGAGCACAAGCAGTAGTTCAGGAACAAGCATGGGCTCCCAACAGAGCGTGATCAGTGTGGTACGATCATCCTCAGTGAATGTGAAAAGCTCTGCCAAGCCCAAGCCAGACCCGCCCAAACGTCAGTCCAGTCTGCTCTCAAAGCTCACTGGGGGTAAAGATTCCAAGGGTAAAATGAACAATGGGAAAGCAACAAAAGTGAATGGAGTGGATTTGTAGATAGATTGTTGATGGCGTAGTTTAGCTGATGGCTTTTCAGAATTAGTTTGGATATTTTCCTGAAGTGCTGAGTTTGGCTTCTGTTGGTTGCATGTTCTCTAGGCTGAAAAAAAAATATATATATATATATATTTTATATATATATATATATATTTATTTTACGCTTTTCACTGCAAACTCTACAAAATAGTAACTGAAGTTTGTTGTCATGATGTACATGGCAGTCAGGCGGAGAAACTGAGGAAAATATACATGTAGTTAGTACATTCTAACATTCTGTATGTTTGAAGGAGCTCGAATCATCATTTTGGTGCAATAATCATGTAGCTATCCACTTTCAAATTTTTATAAGAGAATTTAAAATAATTTAGGTTTCCAGAGCAAGGCCACACATGTACCAAAGTTGCAAAACTGTTAAGTAAAAATTGCATATGGTTATTTTCCTGGAAACTGCTTGTTTGCAAAATGCCATCAGACTTCAGGAGCTAGCTGTCAGTTTGATCTCACATGAGTTGATAAACAGATCTAGCTATCTGAGGGAGCCCACACTCTTGGACATCTATTACATGAGAATATGTTTTCCACTTTTACATGCTTGGTAGAGAGACCATTTATCTGAATGGTGTCATAGAAATAGTTCAAGATATTTTAGATTAAAGGAATAACAACCTGCTTAGGGGGATCAGCAGTTAAAATTTTCAGTGCAATTTTTATGGTTGTGAGCGTTTATATTATATTGTAAATATCAGGTGTGTGTGTATAACAATAAGGTGGCATATTTTCATGAGTTGCATATTTCACTTGTCCTTGGTTTTTGTAGGTGTAACTATACATGTGTGTGAAAATTACTTCATCTGACAATGTGTGTCAGAATCTTCCCTATTCTTAAAAGTTCAGTTTTTGCAAAGTCTCCATTAAATAAGAATGTGTTTCAGATTACTTTGAGTATTTTGAGACGGGTTTGAAAGAATGCCTTAAACCCTGTGCCTCTTATTCAGTATATTCATCCAAGATGGGAGGCTACTCTTGCAATGGTTTTTGTCTTGCTATTGCGGTTAAAATTTTCTCCAAAATCCTGCTCTTGTCATAGACGCATTGTTTATTCTTTGGTCTCAGACGCAAAGTTTGCACTTTTCTGTGGATCTTGAAGTAATGTTTCATATATATTCCAGAATGACTGTTCCATCAGTTGAATCAAGTACACTCGTATTCCACCAGCCATTCCCATCTGGTGCTTGCTAAATTGTTTCAGCTGTGAAACCCCAAAGTCATGTGGGTAAAATATTCTCAAAAGTTCCAGGTTGGGATTAGTGGTGGAGAAAATGTAAATATTTACATTTGTTCAGTGATTTATGTACTCCAGTTGTGTCTGTGTGCTCTTATCACATTAAATTTCTTTCTGCCTTAAGAGGAATAAAGAGAATAACTGTTTATAAATTTTGTCCCTTGTTTTCAGTTTTGAGTGAATGTGAAGGATGTTTTTGGAAGTGTTTTTTGATATACATAAAGATTTCCAAAAAGAAGGACAGGAAAAAAACATCTTGTGACAAAGAACTTTCACTTTTTATTGTTAGCTATATCCATATGAACTTTTTCCGTCACAAATTCATGTATTTAGAACAAAACTAGTCCCATGAAAGAATATAATCATAATTGTTAAGTGTACAGAAACTCTACAGCTACACTCTCTCTCTCTTACCCAGTCACACCACACAGCAATCAGCACATATAATTTTTCTGGATTATTTTACAGGTCAAATTACAAAAATATCTCCAATATTTCAACATATCAAATGCGATACATTCACCGTGTGTAAGAAAAAGAGTTGCCGTTTCAAAACTGAGTGGTGGGAAAGGGGAGAAAGGTTAGTTGTGATAATTACCAAGCCTATTTTGCTTCTCAGCTACTCTCTCTCTATCAGCTGATTACGCCATCTTTTTGCCTCACTTAGCCTGGATAGGGGTAAAATTGTGTAAAATGAGTTTCAGGCAGTTTCTTAAACAGCGACATGTCCTTTATCGAATCCTCAAGTTATTTTCATAATACCTGTCTCAAAAAAGTTTATTTTGATGCAAAAGGAAATGATCACCCTTTCTCAAATGCATCTGTCGGGTATTCTACATTGCCAATTATCTCAAAATCAGTTTTTGTCACTCTATCCCTTCGATCTGACTCTCCAAGTCCCTGTTTTGAGAATGTTGTGGGCTTTTTTCGATATCTTGTGTTTTTGGGGTTTTTTTTTAATTTTTAGAGGTGAAAATTCTCAAAATTTTCAATGTTTTATGACATTTTAAAAAATCTATTCAAGAAAAAAAAAAACGCCTGTGAAATTCTATTTTACATAAAGTGATCTTTCAAATGAATAAAAAAGCAGCATCCTACCATCTATTGTTCTCCAGATCGAAGGGTTCAAAGTTATGCAAGAGTCAGCCATATTTTCCAAGATGGCGGCCAAACAACAGTTGGCATTTCCATAGGAACGGAGGGAGGAAATTGCGAAAAACCCCCGTTTATCTTCCTTCTTGGCCGTACGTGACGCATTTTTCACCCCAAAATGACTAAGTTCTCTTTATTAATGAAAATCACCTAGTTCTAGAACAATGTATTAACCTCAAAATTAATAGTTGCCTTCAAGGTTATTAACACGTTTCAAAACTACCAAAGAAGATACAAAGCAGTGAAACAACACTCTTTTCCTGTTTTCCTGACTGATGAAATAGCCTGACAAACTTCTCATCCTCAAAGCTTTTAAACCCTCCCCCAAATTCCTTTCCTAAACACAAAACTTCATTCCGGCTCAAGAAGCTTTATGCATGTTCATTTTTTTTATGTCCGTATTTCCTTCTCAGATACACAAAATGCAGTGAACATTTTCTATGTTTGAACAAAGCAAAACAAAACAAACTGATGCCATGAAGTGCATGTATAATTATGAAACCTGAAGATTCTCCTAAGATACACAAATACTTCCAGCAAAAAAAAAAAAACAAAACTGAGCTGCTTAACAAAAACATGGAACTTAATGTACATGAAAGAAAATTTACAATGGTGTTAATAAAATATAAAAAACACAAAATTCAACCTCTGACTCTTTTGTCACTTGAACCTCATATAAATAGCAGCAAGTGACGGACAGTTATTGTGATTTTTTTTTTTGTTTTTGTTTTCTCTATCCACAATACATTTCTTTTCAGATTATGTGATCCAACATCTCATACCCCTCCCACCAACCCCCACTATTTGTT
Organism: Ellobium chinense; assembly: GCA_033807755.1. Taxonomy (NCBI): domain Eukaryota; kingdom Metazoa; phylum Mollusca; class Gastropoda; order Ellobiida; family Ellobiidae; genus Ellobium; species Ellobium chinense. Next base: position 358,357 of record JAWQUT010000007.1, read on the forward strand.
TTTGGAAGCCAAAATCATGAATAAAAGGATAAATACCCAAGTTTAATTTCTAGATGCAGTTCTGTTGAATAATCACTTGTCAATCACTTGAAGAAAAAAAAATCTGCTAAGGCATCTACAGTGCCAGTCAGCATCCCAATACAACACAGACTGGTGTGCTCAGTGATGAAAGGTTGCTCAAGTGTGTGTTTACCGAACTCCAATTCTGTCTTACTGGATATCCATTAAGAGTCGCATATTCCCCAAAAGTTTATGAGGTGCAGCTGGTCATGTGACGCAACCACTCTCACAGATCTGCCACCATTTTGTTCAAAGCCTGACATGGTGCTGCAGTTGTCGAGTGGTTGCCAGGGAACACGAAATTTTTAGAATGGTCAGTTAGATGGCCTTGGGAGCAAATTACAATTTTTCTGCCTGCAACACAGATATATCCTTTGGTATACTGGTGTGCAGAGGGATGAAGATTATGCAATTAGTTCAAACTTCGAGAAGTTACAATGCCACATCTCTAAATAGGCAATATTTGCATGATTACAAAGAGCTGGATCTGAAATACAATAGGCAGCTTTTCAAACTGCATACTATTGGTAAATACAACCCTTGACAACTGACCATAAAACCAAGTCATACAAGTGTAACCCTTGGTGGTATTTGTATTTGACCTTTTCTTGATTATACGCGATGTTCCACTCATGCATTCATCAAACCATGAAGAGATATAGGTTTTCCCATAAATAGAAGAGGAAACATGTATGTAATATTAATAACATTCACAATGATGACCTTCTACTTGGTAAAATTGAAAACCGTTTGTCCAAAACTCAGCATGTGAAACCTGAGTTGTTTTGAAATGAAGGGAAATATGTAAAAGGTATCTGCTCTTCACGCATAAACTGTTATTTATTAAACCTTTCAATGACCTATGAGCAACTGCTATGTTTAAACCATCGCCCTTTAGGCTTGTTAAATTCCTTGCTGAAAGGAATCCAGATTTCAAGCCCAAGTCTGAACTGAAGTAGTAATTCAAACTAACGCGCATTCCTGACTACACTACTGGCTCATTTTTCAGTGAAAGTGCAAGTACTGAGTTTTGAAAAAACACCCTTCAATACATCTGATTGCCCTCCTGAAGAACAACAGTTGCAATAAAGTACATGTATGAGGATCTCATTTGTAATATGGGACCAATGAAAGCAGTGAAGTAGTATTTCTACATGAACACTCCTAGCCTCAGACATGACAAACACATCCATCCACCACCCAAACATGCATCATGTGACCAACTCTAGGTGATCTGCACAGCCAATGAAGTCTTGATACATCTGGACAGAACAATTTCAATGATGCTAAAATTGATTCACTTATTTTAAACTGCTAAAAAGAAGTGCAGATATACTGCCACAGATGTTCAAAAATTAACACTGACTTTAGGAGGCTTTTGTAATGTGAAAGTTGTCAAAATCAAGGAAGAATATTATATTTCAAATCTGGTGAGCTATGTTACGAACAGATGTACACTTATATGATGAATGGTGAACAATCCGATCTAACTGACCTGCTCAGCAAAAGAATGGAATGACTCTATATGACACCTGCAAACCTATCTCTAGGCCTAATCCAACCTGTAACTGAATAGTACTTTTAAGTATTGAAGGACACGACAAAACATATAGACAGATGTAATCAGCTGCAGGCTACTCAAGCTAGCAAGTAATGTGAGCTTGTGTCTCGATCCAAGTTTACCCAGACAGCTGGCAGGAAGGACAGATAAAGCTTCTTAGAAATCAACGTAACTTTTGTTAAATTTGTAAACACCAAGCTTCTGCAGACTGTATTGAAATTATGTGCTCTTGTTCAAAATAATGTTTGCATTTGGAAACCATCCTCCCATTGGGATACTGGCTGTACAGTTGATGATGAAATGTAAAGAATTATTCCAGTGCTTTTATGCAACTCACTTGAAAAAATTTAAGACTATCAAATGCGAGGTACATGTTACAGCGGTATGGAGCTGTTCACCTATAACTGTAACCAATTTGACATGTAAGTCTTGCCCAAATTAATTCTTAGAGTCAGTCTATTTCCTGAGTGGGGCAAACTGTGAGACAGTTTTTAAGTCTACAGTACTTACACCTTGTGACAATGTTGAACAAGAATAGCACATAAGACTGACTCTGTCCATGAGATTATTTCAATTTCCATACAAAATCTAAGCCTGCTGAGTTTAATATTACAAAAGAGGAGAGAATGTATTTTTGCAGCAATCCAGCCCTGATATTTACACACTTATCATTCATGAAAACCACAAACCATCTTTGTGATGGAGATCTCTTTATACAAAAGAGAGGAAAACTATTTTGCTTGCTTGCTTCACAATCATCAGTGAAAACTGCAAACCAAGTATCAATTTTACAAGAGAGAGGGGAAAAAAAGACATTTATATTTGAAGGTGCTTGTCTTATAACCACCAAATTGGAATCAAAGCACTTGAAATACGTGACAGAACAGAGCTATTGATGCCTATGATTCATAATTTACCTATGTTCTGTAAAGGGACCTATATAGTTTGTGCAACTGGAACATCAACAGACATGCATGGTTTATAGACAGGGTTGCCAGCAGCTGACCAAAAAATTGTCTGGAAATTTTGCAGCGGCCCGATATCCTCGTGAATTTATTTTATCATATATGCCCACTTTCCCCTTGTATTTGAAAAATCGGCAATCTCCAATATGAAAAAAATATCGGATTTCCGATAATTATTGGCAAAACGACAACCCTGTATAGAGTACCAGACTTGCACGATTTGTTCTTAACACCCAAGTTTCATGACCTGGCAAATTCAAGGTTTCTATTAGTTTCTCCAAAACAGTATTTGAATGGCATATAGAAGGAAAGGAACACTTTACTTTTGTATAAAAAAAATTCTGAATTAGAAAACTCCAGACTAACAAAAATTGCAATTTTCATCAATGATAGGGAGGTCAAAGCTTCTAGGCATTTGTCAATATGAGGCCAGGAGAGTTCATACCTCACAGATAAAAAATAAAATCTGTTACATATTGCTTTCATGACAATGGAAAGTAGTATTTAAAATGGCATGATAACGTCGGTGCATGCTTAAGTAATCAGCTGTCTCTATCGGAATTTGTACAATTCTACGCACAAGGTGGAACAAATTCTCTATGATGTCCGAGAAACTAATCTAGATGACTCCTAGGCAAACAGAAATTACCACAGAGGAAATGGAAATTTCGTCAATATATGCCCACTTTCAACTGGTCAGTTTCACACACTACCACTCAAACACCTATTTACATTATAGTCAGGCTTGCTACAAGACTCCACATGGAAAGCTTTGGTGCTGAAACATGTATCCAAACTGAAAGTGGTGTATCAAATTTAACACCATCTCTGAATGCATGATACAAACTATCTTGCATGGGCTGAATTTTCTTGAGGGGCAAAGGGGTGCTTGGCAAGTGAAGATTTCATAAACTTAGCAAATAAATATGATAATCACAAAGGGACAAATTTCATCATTTGGGAGAGCCTATGGACATTTTTTTTCTGTAACAGTAATAATAAATTTCATCACAATTTATGCTATGATAATAAAATTGCTGCATTGTGTACATTCACCACAACACAAAAGTAAGCCAGCCTGAGAAACCTGGCAAAGTTACTCAGTTCTGTTTTACATTTGTTCAAAAAAAAAACCCCACTCACACAAAGAGCTTCGAAAACAAAAATTACAGGGAAATCATTACACATGCAGAACTTAGCTATACCCATGACAGATAGGAAACTGTTGCCTCAACACATCTCTTCAGGGTAGCCTAAGCATACAGCACTGTGCAAAATATTAATCTGCAGCATGAGAGAAAATAAAGTTATGGCCAGCTTCAGCCTCACAAATCAAATCTTGAATGTCACTACATTTCCACACAGAAAATACTGACTGGAAACTGGAAAGAAAGCCATCCATACCATCCAAGAAGCTACAGCATTTGAGCCCATAAACTTTTAAACATCACCCACAATGTAAGTCTGTTGCATAACAATAATGTCAGCTCACCACACAAATGCGGCCACAATCACACTGGACTCCACACAGACCTGTATGCCTTAATCCCCCTCCAACCTGACTGATCCGCTGGACATGATAATCCTCAGGTTCTCTTCATAATCTATCCATCCAAGCTGCACACAACCTCGAGGAAAATTGAAATACTCCATAAATCACCAGTGTATGTTCTATCCATTCCCTCTGAGCAATGCAATGATCACACTCCGCAGAGCATTCACCTATCCAATCACAAAACACTACTCAACATCTGAGATCCTCGAAACCTTGCAGTTGCGAAAAGTTTCGAATGCCCTAACACTGCACACTCCCCACATTATCTAGAACACATTCTTCTCCATCATCCTGTCTGTCATAGTTTACAGTCGTCATCATCATGTTCTTGGAAATCACAGCTGAAGGAGAAGACGTATCAGGACACCATGGGAGGGGACTCTGTCACCATGGGATCAGGTTCTGCCACTGGCGCTTGGGAATTGGCAGCTTCTACTGAAAAACAAAATTTGGACCACACATGAAATTATATTCATGGTATAGCTTGACAGTACTTCATGTTCCATTTGTCATTCAGAACACATAACATGCCACATAACTAGTGTCACAAATTAAAAGACTAAACTGTACATCATTAAATTTCCCAAAGCTTGTCTTCAAAACATCCTTGAAAGCTTAAAGGATGAATTTTCACAAACAATATCAAAACCACAGTGATGGTGAACAGTCTTTTTTCCATGTTAGTGCTCAATAAAATAGTAAAAGCTGTGTTTTGAGAAAAAAAAAGCCTTGTCACTTTACAGAAATCACTGACTATATTTTTGTAAGATCTGAATCTAGATATCTACATATCTCTATGTAGACAAGCATTTGATCAAAACCAATAACAACCACATACTCCTATGGATGATGGATGAAAGAATTACTTAACATGGTCACTTGCTTCATTCAGGGTTCATAGTTCTCTAGACTTGTTTGTAGGGAAGCTTAACTTTCTTCAACATAGATTTGTGAAACTTTGGGGATGAATTTTTTCTTAAAATCATACACTAATTTTTTGCACTACTTCGTACAGCGGCTTTCCTGTAATTCGTTCGTTTTTAACCTTATCAGAGAAAACCATAAACTGCTCACTCTCTAGATAAGTGAAAAGTAAGATGTATGACTTTTCCTCTCTGACAGCCCAAACTGCGTCATACAACATTCATGACTTGAAAATTTGTCACTGGATGTTTCTAACAAGACATATATTTTTAAGAAATTTTCTGATTTCAGCAAATTCGAAGAAGAAACAAAAGTTACACCCACCAGATCATGATGGTGATATCCTTCCTATGAACTTTCCATTTTTTCTGAAGAAAGTGAGGAAAAAAAAACAACCTCAAGCTAACTGAATCCAGCCCAGTAAAATATATGAAGGAAATCACATACCCATGGGCCTGAGAATAATGTAGTTGAGTAGATCAGACAAGGACACGATGCCCACCACACCACCACTCTCATCAGTGACTACCAGTCGATGCACCTGTGGAAAAGATAAGATAACTGAAGATGTGCCGTGAAGATATCTGTAAACTAAAGACTTGGTAATGAGAGACTTGGGATTAAATGTTTTTGTGCAGCAACAAACATGGATGCAGTGGATCTTTGCAAATTCAAACAAAAAACGAGGACCAGCCTTCAACCCAAAATTCTGAAAGGTAGTGGATATCTTGAATAAAAACTGATACAAGTAACAGGGAACTTGCTATTACAGCATTTAAAGTATGCAGACTGTAAAGTCCTTATGCTTACCAGGAAAGTGTGGAAAGAAAACAAAGAAAAAATGAAACATGAGCAAAGCTCACTTTCTTGTGTCTGGGACAATATCATAACACACATGACCATGCAATGCCTAAAGATCAATATATACATACACAAAATGTAATGACATCATTGAGAAGTGCTAGAAAAACACATTCATAATTTTAAAAAACTGAAACCAAATGGGTGCTGTCCCAATTCATTTGAAAAAAAAAAAGTCTCATTCTATGACAACCTTGATAACCTGTAACTGTGTTGCCAATCAGTTGTCTCCCTTTGACTGGCAATTTTTCAAGCATACAATTATTAGTAGGGGGTACTGTCAAAAAATGTAACGTGATCTCAGAAGACTTATATGAAGATAAATAGATAGAGCTCATTCAGCTGAGTACAATGAAAAAAAAAAGTATGTAAATTGGATGGTTAGTTTCGGAGTTATGAATTTTTTTAGCTGACTGATTTTCACTGTTTTTGGTAAACATAAAATGCAGACACTAATAGAATAGAGAATGGCACCAACATAGGATAAACTGATGCTTTGATATAGGATAAATAATAAATACTAACCTTACCGCTAACATTAGGTACTAAATACTAACCTTACCGCTAACATTAGGTACTATAAACTATATATATTTGTAATCTGTATATTCTGACCTATAAGATTACACTGCGTTACACAATAATCATGATTACATTATCCAATATGGTCGCCAAAATGGCCGCCATGATGGCAGATAAGACTGATTTGACAACTTAGAAGCTATATCGCATTGTTATTTATTATAATAAGTATACAAAACTATATATTTTCTGACTCAGAATGACAACCTGTATTACATAGAATCATTTTCAAGAAGAAATGCTGAGATTGGTAAGAAAAAAAATTGATGTAAAACATAAGAGGTTGCAGAGACAAGACACTACTGTTATAAGACAAAAATCCATGTTCTCCAATGCATCATAAAAGCATCTGAATATTTATTCAGGAAAACTGAACTACAAAGCTGAGTTTTATCTCTGCATGCAATTTGGACCTACAAACGCCTAACTAGCACCAGCAGATTGCTAGTCCAGCAGTATAGCAACGTGATACGATGTTTACACACTGTGTAGAGCACTTGGTTTAGATCTACATGTGCCTGAGAACTGAACTAAATGTATTAGTCTGGTGCTCTCAAAGCTGACTTCCCTTAGGCCTATGTCAAACACCATCAGTTTGTAACCACAAAAAGCAACAATGCTCTCAGAAAATAACCTAAACCGTTGCTTTCACCCCACCTCTCCACCTCATAGTCAACCCCGGCCAGGTCCGGTTGACTGTGCATCCACCAGGTGAGCCAGACTTGGGTCGCAAAGTTTTAAGTCTACGAATTCAATTTTTATAAGTGTGTTTCATTAATATTACAATATAGCAAAGTTCCAAAGCCGTTCTTGGCGTAATCAATGCAAATATCGAAAGCAGCGGGCAAATAAACACCCATGCGTGTCACTATCTCGCGTTGTGTACATTCAACACGCTGCTAAGAACGCGAGTGACCTGCCCTTGAACTGCGGCAAAGAGAACATGGCGAGAGCTGACCAGCGAAATCGGGCCGACCATGGGTTGGAAATTTAAAGTTTTCTCATACAAAACATTGTGCAATCTCGTTAATCAAATTAGTATCATTGAGGAAAATAGATAAACTTTATATTTCACGGTCCTCATCGGCGCAATTGGTTGTTGATGACATTAAAAAAATCGCTTCAAAAACTTTGAAACGCTGTAACTTCTCTCAGAGACAACGTAGAAACTTCGAGGAAACTGCCACGTGATCTCTGTCCATTCATCTAAGTCACTTGGTTTTGGGAATCAATAATGAGTATCATCACTGGAAAATTCCATTCAAACAACGCCACCATACGTAACACAGTACGCGCAAGCTGTGATTTTGGGTGCCACCGCGAGGCAGACAGTCCGGCGCCTACCCCTTGGTCCTTAGCCAGTCCGGCGCCTACCCCTTGGTCCTTAGCCGGGGTTTTTACAATGTTTTACACAATGAGATGTAATGTTCTTAATATGAAACTGACGGGGAAAGGCTGAGCTTTTCATTAATGCTAAATTTATGCAGATAGACCGAATGGTCATTGAGTAATTGGTGTGTGAAGTCGCAAAAAGGGGTGTGCGTGTCGGGTTCACCGGTCTAGCCTATGTGTGCAGTACCCCCTATTATTAGGCTCCTTTTTGGCAAACGTATTACTGTAAAAGTTTTATCCCAATGAATGCAAAATAACTTAAGACTGGTTTTTTTATCAGTCATATCAACCTATATTTAGAGTGTGCCGTGCCATGTAATCCATAATCTTCTTACATGTTCTTCTATTTCAACACTAACCTCAGCTTTGACAATTTTTTCCATCACACTGCCAAGTGTATCCGAGGTCTGGCATGTGGCGACTTTCTCATTGTTTTGCTGTGAAGTATGGCAAGAAAAGTTGAATAAAGAATCACACTGAGACAAACTGCAAACAAAATCAATGAAAATCTGAATACTACGAAGAAAACAATTCTACTTAAAGTATTTTCACTTTTTAGATCATTTCATGTGACCCATCCAGTCAGTTACCAAAATAAAGACTACCATCTATAAGGGTATAACCTATCTATGGCATCAGGGAATGGCTTACAAGTTAAAGTGACTAATTGATTGGGAAAGTAGAGTAAAGCTACTAATTTATTATTTCCAATGGACAGTAATGACTAGAATCGATGGACGGACTTCACTGTCAGCACATACTAACCTCGCCACCTTGCCGGTTTTTGATAGCTTCTCCAAGTGGGATGTCCAAATTGTTGTAGCTTTTATCTGCTGCCAAATTCTGAAAAAGACATGAGAAATACCAAAATGCTCATCTGCTCTGTACATGAAGAGGGTGACACACTTCTTTCTATTTACTTTCACACAGCAGTTCTTAACTACTGAGTCTTAGTGCATGTGACCAACATTTTGGGACTTGAGTCCCAACTCCAACAAACCGCTGAAAATAACATTAAGAAAGGCTTCCAATAAATGCAAAACGCTGTTCATGGAGGACATCGTGGATTTGACATCTTGCTTCTGCAGATAGGTACTCTTGATTCTCTATCACTATATGTTCCTAAAGTTACATTTCATGATAGTGCTGATTTCATCATAAAATATTTGATGGGCAAGTTAGTGAGCTTGAGGTTGGTTCTAACTGCAGCAAGACTCCTCTTTCTTTAAGGCAGCTTAAGGCAGTGGTAAGGCAATCTGTCGTGCACAACAACATACTGTATGTGTCATTAGGTTTGAGCATATTATATTTTGTCACTCCACAGCAGCGATGAAGTGGTCTGAATACTGTATGGCATATTAAACGATGAAAACAGAGTCTGGAATTACTACAGGACTTGGTATGGGACAAGTAGATTTCTATGCCCTGGCTGACGCTATTACACAAACCAGTGCAAACAACAACATTAGAAACTTACAATGACATCAAATTTGGCATAGATGTTGGTGACCTGCCCTGAGCTGTCAATGACTGGTAATGCTGATATCCTGTGTTCCACAAACATATTCAGGGCTCCGATCAGTGGAGTCTCTGGTGTTGCCTGCAGACAAAAGATGATACATCGTTCTTCATATGATGTCCTTAATAAAAACAGAACTGCCAGTCCAGCTATGGACTTTATAAGGGATATTGCATCCAAAGAACAGGGAAATTTTCATATTCTAGAGAGATTCAGGAGCATACCAATATAATAAGCCTACACTTAAGTAGTCCAGCTATGGACTTTTAAGGAATGCTACATTAAAGGAAATGTTCACATTCTAGAGAGATAAGGGAGCATACCAATATAAAAAGCCTACATGTAGATGCTTTTTTTTTTAAAACTTTTATTTCATTTTTTTTTCCACAAACAGCAAATGGTTTAGTGTGACCTAAACTGTCATTTCCAGCCATTCATTTGCTTAAGCATGTATTTTAACATTGCAAGAGGACAGTTGATTTATCATAAGTCTCTCACAAGGAAATCAAAAAGATTGGCAGGTAGAATTTATTCTTCTCAAATGTAATAGCTACATTGTCTTACAGTTTTAAGATGCATAGCCATCTCTTCAGTGATATCTGATTAATACCGGAGACAATCCTATGTGCTGACGAAGGACATCTCTCTAAATCAAAGGATGTGTAAAAAACACTGAGAAATGCTTGCGAACACATCCATGCTTATACTCATGAAATGTTGGAGTGGAGACATTTTCATTTAAAGTAAGGGTGTCAGAGAGGAATACACTGATTTATTGCGTTTACATGTCTCAGAAATTTTCTGTGCAACAGATAGATGTTCAGGCAGATTACTTCCCCTTGACTAGCAAAATTATTTTCCATCTACATTGGGGATAAGGTTGGCCAGACAGATTATTCCCCCTGGACAAGCAGAAATGTTGGAGCATTTGATACCAATACTTCAGCATCAACAATTACCAGCATGAACACAGCCACAAGTTCAACCACAAGGACTGAATAATAGGAATCAAACTCCATTTAATATTGTGTAACACTTTGCGAAGCTACTGATCTGCTGACTGAGGGGGAAAAAATTAAATCCAATAGATTTTCGTTCTCCACCTGAAAATGTTCAGCATGGCATGATGAAACTTGGGAATTACATGTCATCACAGTCATAGGCAGTTTGTCCATCTCATTTGAGTGACTTTTTCAGGAAAGGGAAAAACCATGTTAGACAATACAAGAATAAATGCAAATTTCAAGCTTTAATGCTGGTTTCTTTACCAATGATTTTGCAACTCCATTTGTATGCACCATCTGATGAGTACAAAAAATGACCAGCACAAACCTCTTATTTCAGAGAAAGGCAATCTGCCTATGATTGTGACTATATGTGAATGTCTGTATATTGCTAGAAAGCACCGGGCAGATGGTCTTAACCCATCTCTCTCACTGGTTAGCACTTACTGTGATCACATTTGTGTAGGTTCCAATGCCAAGTTCTTTGATTGACTTTTTCATGAAAGAGGGTTGGGGTAGTTCTTTAATCTGTGGATCAATGAATAAATATAAGCGAGTCAATTATGCAAAGTATCTGGTGAATATGAATTGACAGCACAAAGAAGCATGTGAACAAAACTCTAACTTTACAACATGCATTTACTTTCTATCTAATTAGAGGAGCATTTACTTTCTACCTAACTAGAGGACAATAGTATTTTATTTTTGTTAAAGTAAGACACGCACATCAAAAATAATTTTCCACGTTTCAATACCTATTTTCTCTAAAAAATATCTACTGGTGCCCACTGAGTCAATTTTGCGAAGAAAGAGCATCATTCTATTATCGTGCGCGTATGTAATATGACGCAATAAGGAGAGCTAGAGTTACCGGGTTTGGCCCTTAAGTCCAGAATTATTCCCCTTCCCCGATCAGCAGAAGCCCGCGGCAAAAACGCTGACGTCACTTACGTTCCAGCATCTGCAGACACCTCTACCTGACAATGTATTATTCAGCTTTTAATTAAGGTTCTGGTATTCCAAATTCAAATGTAAAGTTTGATAGAGTAAGCCAGAAAAAGTATTCTGCATTTTTATTGCCTCAGCATGATTTTGTTTGGCATATCTACTGTTCACAGAGGAATTAAAACATTCATACCAACATGCTATCACCCGTCCGCACAGCACTGGCTAGACAGCTGGGCCATGTGGCAAGAACGTATTTGACGTAAGCTTATGGCCGCCACGCGCGCAGTGGTTGTAACAATTCGGACTTTGGATAATGTAATCCTATGGGTTGTCTGGGGCCAGCAGAGGCGTCATATCATTATGACAGACACTTGAAAGACTGTTTTATTGGAATAATAGGGTACCGTATGATTTGATATGGTCTATAGGACGGTGCAGTCTTCCTTTAAGGTTTTTTTTTGACACAAATCGATGCACCAAAACAAAAAACACAGACTGCAGCAACCTTTCTTCGATCAGATGCAGTGCCACCCTACCCAACTTCATGCTGCATATGACACATAGTATGATTACTTTCATTTCTGATACTCTTTAAATATATATTGGCAAATGTCACAGACTTTCGACACAAATGGAATTTTAAGGTAGTTTTGTTTTAGCCCAAATGCCAGCAGCCTGGCATAAGATAATTACTGATGTATATAGCTGTGTCTACCAGTCAGTGCAACAAGCACAGAAAATTTTAGATCCCTTATTTTATTACCAAAACCGAGCAAAAATAATAAAAATATATATATAAACTTTAAAGATGGCTGACAAAGATATTATCATAAAAATTTGAAGCATATTTAAATTCCCCTGACAAACTAGAAAACTCCTAAGTAGAAACAAAGTAATGTTTTAAATACAAACATCCTACAGGTAGTGCTTCTTAAAACCGAAATTTCATTCTCTTGTGCTGAACTCACATATAAGTGCAGGAAGCGCAGGATGCGTTTGTGTGTGAGAATGTAGATGGCGTTGCCTGTGGTCTCATCCACAACTGGCAGACGATGCACATGGCTCTCTATCAAGGTCTTGACAGCATCGTACAAGCTGGAATCTGGCCCAATGGACACAAACGGCCTCTGTCTATCTTTGAGCACCTCTGAAGACACAAGAAGCAAACAAGTTAAAATTTGATACAAGTAAATAAGCTATGAAAAAGAACAGATCCAATCATGCAATGCTGGTGTCTTGAAACTGAATCTGTGCAACGAAAGATGCATATTATGCAAGTGGCCACACATGGGGAAAGAAAGTGTGGTGAGGAGTGTTGTCACATGATGTGGTGCAGTGTAATGGCAGTGTGGTGTGGTGATGTGTAGTGTAGTGTGGAATAGTTTCATGTGACAAGTCTGATACATGTGAGTAAGCTGTGTGTCTTGTCTGTGAGCACTCTATCAAAGTGGATCAACCATTTGCACTGAACTGCACTGCCAGACTTTTAATATACTGTAACCAAATCAGGCTGTGGGAATGCAGGTTTTAGTTGAAACAATACATATAAATCCATCGTGATTCCCACTGGGCTATACAAAAGAGTCATAATCTCGTGTCATGTTTGAAAATTTGAATAACTAATGCTGCGCCTATTGCAAAGAATTATTTGCATGTTGCATCTGCACCTTAAGATGATTGCTGCAGAGGACTGAGCATGAGCACCTATTGGTCTGCCCAAAGTGCAAGGATATCTATTCTGCTAACCAGAAACCAGGAACTGTGGTTGTGAATTTTTTCCAACACTCATGTCAAACATTTCCCCATGTGAAGCCATTTCAAATTATAACAGTCGGGTTAAATTAGCCAGGTGCCAAAAAGATGTAATTTCATCACGAACAATTTGTATAATGTTAGTTGTTCACATCCCATTCATGTTCTAGATAACCCTCAGGCTAGTGAGGGAAACCCTTCAATCTTTCGAGACTGGAGGAAGAGAGAAATCAATACTCCAACACTGACAGATCCATTACCAGCAAGAGCCTTTCAAGGCTGCATGCGTTCTTTACAAAACTAGTGGTGGCTTCACTGCCAGCCATCTTCTTGTTTGGGAAAACAGTTAATTCTCGGTTTCCTTGACCTGCCAAATTAACAAAATCGGGACCAGGATCTTGAAAAGAACACTGATATCATAATACAACATGCTGCAGTATTCTTAACTTTGATCTTATTATCAGCACTTTTGATTTGCAATAATCATGACCATTTTTTAAGAAAAAAAAAAAAAAAGAAAAACAAATTCTGTTTCTGTGTTCAGTCAAGTGCTGTGTAATTTAACCCTCTGCTTAATTACATTTTTTTTTTTACATTCCATGAGCAGCTTTTGTAAGAATAACATAACAACAAACCTCTCCAATTTGAAATCTTATGATCCTCTAATTCATCCATTCTGACCTGAAAAATAGAGCAGGAAGCACATATGAAAACAAAAGTGGAGTGCTATATCACAATAAATTTTACCTGTCAAAACACTCAATGACAGTATCAAAATACCAAGATCATCCTAGACAAAACATTAGAATGATCACTGTCATAGATGCACAAACAAAGACCCATCACTGCCAAGACATACTTGCTATCACATGCATGCTTAAAGCAATGCTGAGGTGGAATGCTGCAATACTCTACATAAGAAGACATGCATGTCATTCAACTAGCTGTGTGAACGAAACCCTAGCAATGTTTACATGACACTTGGGAAGATTTACATGAGCAAAACCTTGGCTGTTTACTCCAGAAGAATGTGTTTAAGGCAAATGTATTACAGAATAATTATAAAATAAATCTTACAACAATAAATCTAGGATATATGATAGTATTTCACAATGCACAACAGTGCCGTCCTACTTGTGAAATTTAGAGAGGTATTTCACCCTACAGCCGCTCTCCCCTCCCAGAGATGACACCTCATGGCAATAAATAATGTCAAGGAAATATTTCACTGTTTTCACGGGACTGTTCTACTTGTGAAGTCAAAGAGAGCTTTTATTCTCTAAAGCTGTCCCTCCGCAGGTCTCACTTCATGGACCATTATTATGCACTTGTCAAACCTCAGACAGATTGGTCATTTGACTACAAATCACAATCTGCTAAAATGGACATCACAAGCCCAGAAATGGGACAGACAGTGATTATGCCTAACTTCATTTATTTGAATCATTTGAAATCATGTAGCCTGACATATAGATGGGAAAGCTCAATTCATGCAACAGACCACTCTTAAGTTATTATTATGCATACCTGGTCAACCGGGGATCACAAGCCACAACTCCTGCAATCATTACTTTTTATTTTTCCATTATCAGAGAAATATGACTGGCTGATATGGTCTGTTATATTGACTACTACTGGCTGATGTCTGTAGCTTTTATTTTCGGTAGCGAGATCTGATGACAGTCACACTACTATCTTATTCAAACTGGAAGTGAGCTTTTAAAGAGTTGATTGAGAACAGTCTATGATAAAAGTAAGCATTTCAAGACTCGCAGTAGGTCTCCCCCCCCCNACAAATTAGAACAAAAAAAGAACAAATTATTTGTAACAGGATAGTGTGAACCTATTTTCCAAGGGAGATGTGCTAGACTGCTAAGGAAATCAATACTTACGTCTGGAGATTTGTAATATCTTTTTAGGATGTTGATGAAGTCTGTTATCGTCAGCATTCCTGGAAGAGATGGACAGAGTAAGCCTTAATATATTACATCTAAGATAAGACCATTTTTCACTCAGATAAGATCAAAATGTATCAGTGGTCTTCATACATCTCTATTTTCTTTTCTGGTAACAGTCTGACCTAACTTAGTCTGAAATCATTGAAAAAAACCTCAGCTAAAATGTCCAGTAAACTAATGTCTAATCATTTCATGTATCCTGTTGTCACATTTTTTTTTTGGTCGGACAAAATATGATTCTGTCAAGCAGGACATTGATGCTTGCTGGATCACATGTCCAACAGCAGCTTCACCACTTTTGGCATGGCTGCAACGGGACTGGGCGATGGGTGACAGGGAAGAGCATCTGAGGTAATGATACCATCAGACACGACCTATCCTCTTTATCAATCACAGGATGCACATTCCCAAGCTGAAGGGAGCTGGAGAATGTCAAATACAACAGCCCAGAGGAATAACCTTTGGCCATAATAATCATCTGATACAACATCCCTGTGGTTATATTAGGAAAGAATAATCAATTGCAAGAGTGCTGTGGCACAGAAATACCCTGATCTGGCTTGCCGACTCATTAATTAAGGCAGCAGGCTGCTGACTCAACAAAATCATAATTATTAGCTGATCAGACAATAACCTACTTAACTCATTCAAAACTGATGATGTGGTGAAAAATGTCCCTCCCCGCTTTCTTTGCTTGAGAACGCACAATGTGACAAACATAATATTGTCACAGTCATAGGCAGTTCGCCTATTCCTTGCAGTGAGTTTTTCAGGAGAGGGAAAAAAACCATGTCAGACCATGCAAGAAAATAATGCCCATCTCAACCGAATAAACTAGAAAACTGAAGTCAGCAGTACATCTCAAATTTAGCTAGGTGAAATGTTTTGTGACTTACTTTGTATGCAACATTTCATGGATTATTGGGCTTTGGCAAGTATAAAATAGCCCAGTTTGCACACTGCCTACCTCTAAGACAGGTGATCTGCCTATGACTGTGTAGATATACATTTAATGTGCCAACCCAACTTTTCCATGTTTTTCATTGAACTCCTCTTGGAAAATGCAGTTTTGGTATATTTCAATAGAAATGTTTAGCTGTATTTACCTGTGGTACAGCCAGGGCAACTGAATTTTCAAGTTATTCTCCCTGTGCAGCAGGATAAAAACTGCCCACATTTTATGAGCTGCACTGCTTTCAAAGGCTGAGAGATTCAGTACAAAAGTCTTGCACATGGCTGGATCACACTGCAGTAAAAACTCTGTGTAGGTTCACTGAACTAGGGCACCTGTCATTTTGTGGAGTGTGGGGAACAAAACAAACATATGACTTCAACCTTCCTGCCACTATGTGAGGGAGAGTAAGCAGGCAGAAAGGATGACTAGTAGAGAGAGCCAAGATAGTTTCACTGTAGTATACAACCTATAGACCTAAATTACTCACCCACATAGTCTTGCTTGGTACTGTCCCACAAGGGTGCTGCTCTCACACCATTGTAGACCAGGGCAAAAAATGCTTTCTTAACCTGAGAAGAGAATAAAGGAAGAAATTCTTGGCTTGCAAAGAAAGCTAATGACTGCAAAAACTAGAGTCTGTTCAACATTCAATTTCCATCATGAGAACAAACTTGCCTATGTGTACAATACTTCCTGGCTCATATTCATCTCTTAAGCACTGTTTCTCTCTGATGTACTATATATATTTCAGTTATAATTACTGCTTCAATGTGGAAATTATTCCCCTTGGGCCATCCAACAAATCTCATTCTTCACTCCTGGGGAAAAAAAATTCATAGATATCACCCTCCCCTCTCCCTCCTTTCTCCCTAGCATTGTTAGATTTACACTCTGTGTATGAAGCTTAATTTCATAGTGAGCTTACAGCAAAATATGGTACTATGATTTCAGCTTCCCCTCCCAAATAAACAATATCATATCCTCAATAGGATTTCATAAACATGAGAAGGTCTGTGTCCTGTGTTTTTTACAGCAACAGGGAAAACTTTCTCAGCAATCTTTCAAAACTACACAACCTCATTATTCTAAAGCCACTGTTTTTTTTTATTTTCTTTTTTAAATTTCCAGCCGCACAACAGTCTGTCTCAAACAAGAGTGAAACACCATTAAGGTCAACAGATTAAGAGTGACAAGAAATGACTACTATTAGGCTAGTTACAGTGTGTTATGGCACACAAGGTACTAACTAGCATTCATGTGGCTAAAGTTTATGTGGCTAAAGTTTATGTGGCTAAAGGAGGCCTTATAATGAGCAACAGGTATAAAACAAAGTTTATAACTGAAAAAAAAAAATACTTTCTTTCCATCACAAGTCATTCCCTCTCATTCAGCACCAACCATGACACAACACACTTTCATTCTCTCCTCACTGTCCCAAGCCAAATCACTTCATGTTTATAGTCCCTACATCCTGTTAAGACATCTCAAGAAAACAAATTTATGCATTCTGTCACACTCTACACATGTAATTTAGAGCCTTAATCTGTAAATGATTTTTTTTCCACCACTTTACTGCCAGGTCTGCTCAGGACCAAAACTATAACACCCACTTTTTTTAATGATTTTGTTTTTGTTTGTTTTGTTTTTCTTTTTCACAAAATAGCTTTTTCGACCGGGCTTCTTAGAAACTTGCTTGAATAGCCAAGACTTTAAGAAAACACACTGGTGGAAACAAACATCTGAAAATCCTCACTCATTTCCTGCAAACTGCAAGGCTTCTGTGTAAACACTGAACCAGGTGCAAGACAAACAAACAAACATAAAAGTGTATCTCCTTATCAGGTGGCAGAATCAAAGCCTGAAATATTTTTTTTTTCAGGGCTGTCTCTTTTTCATTTTTGTTTGTCTCTCTTTGATCCTTTTTTTTTTTTAAGTTGGAGAGGGGGGAGAGGGGGATGTCTGCTGGGAATTTCAGCCTTTTTGTTGCAAACAGAAGGGTTAGGAATATCTGCAAAACATCTGCTGATCTGGTTTGCTAGTGACAGATTCAGCTTCCAGTACTTCCAGCTGATCAGGTGAGAGAAAGAGTCTGGGCTTAATGTCCTCTGCTGTTTATGTGTTGCTCAAGGTTACCCACATTCGCAGGATAATCCTGGGTTATGGCAAAGCCAAATGGGCAGGGGGCGAGACATTAGTAACAGACAAACTTCGGACGTTCTCAATACAGGATGACACCTTTTTCTATTACTGGCTAGGTAGGATGGACAAGAGAGGAAATATATGTTCTGTTATTATACTATACAACCATTTTCACACTTGCTCTGTACAAAAAGACCACTTGACCACTCAGGCAAGATTAGGTGAAAACGTATATATATATTAATATTTAAAAAATGTTACATAATTCTGCTGGGTCTGAACTTGAAACTTTCAGACTAGTAATAAAGAGTGTGTATAAATTAGTTTTTAAAAAAATTAACTCTACACACAACAGCAGGACTTCTAAGATAGGACTTCTTAGGGTACTGCGAATGGAAGAGTGCTGGTAATGTTGTAATTCTTTGTCCTGTCAGGACGTTTAACATTCGGTTTTGACACGTCCACTCCTATAGCATTAGGACGGCTCATATCTATGCAGCACATCCAAGGTGAAGTGGAAGTAAACACACTGAATAAAAAAGGTAAATGCATTACATGTTTTGACGGCAAGAAAAAAAACAAACCAGCAGCAGAAGGAAGTATAGTTACAGTGTTTATTCTGTCATAGTGTTGTGAACGCTACCTCCCCAACCCCTCCTCTCCTCCCTCCACCATCCTGCTTTCATTTTATCGAGCAAACCCACACTTATGACGGTTTTATGTATGTAAGGGGAGATACAGTATAACTATTAAGATTCTTCCTCTCCGGATCTGCTCTACTTTTCGCCACACAGCCAGTGATCACTATCATCATTATGGCACTTAATTTGCATAAAGCATCGTGGGCCTATCCTTTCCTCTCACCTTTCCAGTTTCTCATACTTTTTATAATTGTTCTGTCCTGCTTTAGTTTTCCACCACTCGGCTAATGTGAATGGAGGATAATGTCGCTCTCTCAAAGTGTTGCCAGAGTGGCCACTAAAAACTCACAGCAAGTCAGCAACATGCCAAGCTCCCTGGCGATTTTTTTTTTTTGAACGCCTTGGCTATTGGCTACTTTTTTGGCTCTCATCATTTTCAAAAGACAACATCACATATTATTTTTTATTAAATAATTGTGTCCCCCCAAAAAAACTATCGAGACTGAGTTAACACACTGTTCTATGTTTATGCTATTTCTTGCTAGGGGCCATCTCTTCTCACTTTTAAATTTCTGAATACATGATAAATTTTGACATTACCTGTATTTTTGTTTTTTAGATGTTGGCTTCCTTTTAGTTCCTTACGAAGGGCTTTAAAATTTTTTTCTTGTTTTTGCCATTTCCCAAGTTTGGTTTGGCTCCGACATTAAATCTGATCTGGCAACACTGCTGCCGCACTTAAATGTAGCCAGGACAAGACAAGAGCTGCCGAAGTTACATAAAGGGTCCGTCTGCAGCTAACAGACAGAGCGTACCGCGTACACATCTGGCTATATTGTGCGAATGTAGCTTTAATGTAATCTTAAATACAGATCTGATGACAAAAGCTGTCAACTTGGTATATTTTACAGACAGGTCGCCACTTGACGGAGAGGGGAGGAGAGAGGGATGGAGAAAGACTGCGGGGTACAAGTCTGATATGACTGGCGGGGTCAGGCCACACCACTGCTTGACAAGGAAGGAAGGAAGGAAATCATTTTGAAATGGCTGGGGGCTCCAGCTTTTACGTTTTCCTTGCGGAAGGAAACTCTAAAACAACTTTAAATGCCAAATAACGATAAAAATGAAGCTAATGCAGCTGAAACGGTTAGTATCGTAGTCACTTAATTGCAGTTTCCGCTTAGTCTCAACACTAATAAGACTATGGAATACTGGGTTTTCCGTCACGGAATCATTGCACCTACTTTTAATCGACTTTTTGGTTCCATGTCATGAGTGCTGTCTTCATTAGGATTTTCCGGTGTATTAAGCTACCCTGGTGTAATCAGTGACAGTCTATTTTGGCTTTGGATAAGGTCGTTTAGGGCGATGAGTTAACGATCTGTAGCAATTAAATACATACACACAGACAATTACAAGGAGCTCACGGGCAGAAGGATCAATATAACTTCGCTGTTCTGAAAAAAAAACACCAAAACAACACCAATCTCCTTACACCTAATACTGTTAGGGTGAAGTGAAAAAGTTAGGCATGACCACCTCATAGTGACGATAATACACAATATAAGCTGGTGAAAATTTCTTGAAGTTTTAATACAAACAATATACAGTTTCATCTTTTTCCCCAGTTTTTTGTTTTTCATAACGTGCTGAGGGTTGTGCTCGTAAACTTTTCATATTCCCATCACTGTGCCGCGTGAGATCGTTATGAAATAGTCAAACTACCAGTACCACTCCCAGTTGATCTTTAACTTGGGTCCACACAGGTGATGTCGGTGGGGGTCACTCGAGGGTCAGTCTGGGCGTCATTTTACACTCATGGGATGCAGTAGTCTCAACAAAAACAAAAAAAAATGTCCATAGTGTCACTCTCACCCCCTCACTCCCCAACCCCACTAGGTTCAGTTTCCACATTGATACTCCAGAGTGTGTCTGGTCGCATCAAAATGACCACTGACCAGTGACCAAATACTTCATCTACCCAACATTCTTCTCTACCTCCATAACGAGAAATGGGAGGCGAGTTAGCAGAGACGAGTCTGATGCACACACAAATCAGGTGTAAAGATGGTGCTCGAGAGACAGATGCGAAAAGAATTATAATATAATGGATTGCGTTAACTACGGTGAGCGAAAAACCAATGTTTCGGGGGTTTTCCATGGTTACCACAGTACGTTAAACGATGTAAAAATTATGCATGCGGCAACTGAATCTGCTCAATTTCTACTTATGTTAAAAGTGCTCCTCAGTTCTCTAATCTACATACTGTGTAAGCACTCTCAAACCGACACGGACCTGAAACCTCATTCTCCACCCATATTCTCTCCCTCACCCTCTCCATCCCCTTTTGAGTTATGCAATATTCCCACTCAAAAAGTGCATTGTCAAGGACATGCCCGTCTAATTACCGGTAACCGAATCTTGAAAATGTAAGCAACCTCCCCCACCCCACCCCCACCTTGACACTCCCCCCCTTTCCATTTGTACGAATGTAATCTTTGGCCTTGATGTTACGTTTTCACGCACCGCAAACTCAAAGTGGTGCATACAGTTCGTCTGTCACATCTTCGCCCTGCTGTGTTGAAACTGACACGTATGCGAGTCAAACAGAAATAAACACATACATCGTCTTGCTTATCACAAAACTAGGTCGTCGGCACACAATAAGTTTGTTTTCGAGACGGCTCTAACCTTGCTCTCACAGAGGCACAAACGTTGAAGATCAAACGCTGCGATAACCAGAGTCTGAAAATGTCTAACCTTGTTTCTACAGGTGGGAGGCGAACAGAGAGATGATGTTAACAGACTATGTATTGAAATAGTAGGCAAAGCCTTGTGCTATGAATTTAAATGGTTGCCAAAGCATAGTGTTAAATATTTGAATGATTGCTCAAAAGCCATGTATGATGTCTAAACGATAAAATGATTTTCGTCCTGATGTAGCAATTAAGAAGAAGCTATAATGGCGTGTCCCCTTAATAACACCGAGTATCAATTTCATTAATTACTTATTACATGAATTGCATTTGCTGTATTGTGTGATCGCATGTACAAAAGCTGACTAAGAGATGAATAACACTGGATAAAAGACACCATGACGGGTGCACACATTTCATTTCATCATGGACAGCAACGTGGAAAATGCTTTATTTTTTCTCTTCTGAAACTAATACGTTGAAATTTGAATGGCAGGCATCTTAAGATTTGGCCTGAAAATGACTGGAAACTTAGGCGAAAGGCGCCTTTGGGAATTTCCACAACGCGTCATTCATTTGCTGTGTTGTAAAACTCTGCAAACTGCTGCTTACAATGTCAAGGGGAAACTGCTCTAAAGAGAAAACTATGTCCAAGTTCAAACGCTGCACTACATAAGCCCCATCAATTCCTTCCCACATCCAAAAAAAATCACATCAAAAATGCCCTTCCCGTTTTCCTTTTTTTAATCTTGGCAATGACCTTCGCCGCCCTCCTGCCCTTTTGACGCCGTTTCTCGCTGAAATGTTTTGACTACCTTATGCACGAACGACGCAATACAGTGCAGGCAGGGGCGACACGATAAACAAATCCAAATAAGGCGCCCTGATCATCATAATCGAAGCCGTCAGGAGTCAGGGTATTACCTTATTCGCTTCGACGAAGGGATAACCAGATTTCCAACCTTCGGTGGTACACTCATAACTCAAATTTTACTTCTTTCCGGCTATCTATGAAAACGACAAATTGCTAAAAAAATTTTAGACTGCGACTTTCGCAATTAACCTTCCCCCCACCCCCACACNCCTCCCCATGGTAAAAATTATTGGAGGGTCACCATAATATCTCGCTGGACCCTAGGTCTGCGAGCCGTAAGGACAAAAGCATGCGTGTCATTTTTTTTTCCCCTTTAAACCCTTACGCGCCAGACTCGTTTCCCTCAGAGCTAATTTAATTTGAAAGTCAGTGAAAAAAAAATGAAACCTTTTGGGGTGTGTTACAATTTACGAATATCATTTGGTAATACTTTCTGTCTGTGTCACATGACAATCACAATAGTGGTTGCAAGTGGTCATTCGATAGGCAGCATCAGATCTCTGATGACTATGGTCGCATGCGCCAAAGTAATACTGAGTAACTGACAAAATTCAACAGTGTCCAAAATCCCTACGCTTCGGGAGAATGAGCACTCAAACTTTCCACCCGTCTTACTCCAGTGCGGGAGCTGTGTGGCTTGTAGTCATGACAAACATAGAAGAGTCTTGTTTGTCTTGGGCCGTGACCCTAGCCGGCAACATGCTTTTCCCAGAGCATATTAATCTGTATTTAAAGAAACACCAAAAGCCGCTTTTTTTAATTAGACAGTGCTGCCCAACAAATTCGAAATAGATAATTATGTACCCCCTATGCCCTGCCCCATGTTCCCTAAATAAAGTTCCGACACTGGTGACAGCAGAGAGGTGGTGTGGCATACCCAGAGAAGATAGATTATTGTGGTGTCAAGGGTATCGGTCGACACCCCACTCTTTTTCCTGTCAAAATTGAATTAAAGAAAAAAAAAAACTGCTTCATTATCTTCTGACCTCTAAAAAAATTCGGGACACTCTTTCTTCCAAGGACATCGAGACAGCCCCCTCTGCCCCCGCACCCACCCCCTCCACTCCCCTAAGAAAATCCCTGAAAANCAAAAAAAGAAAGAAAAGGCGACTTTAATTATCTATACTAAATCGCCTTCTGAACTTTCCAGACACGACCCCATTTCTCTCTCTCTCTCTCTCTCTCTCTCTCTCTCTCTCTCTCTCTCTCTCTCTCTCGATCTCTCGCTTTCTCTCTCTCTTTCTCTCCAAATGAGTTAAAAAAAAAACAACTAGGTTTAACCTGCACGCAGCGGCATTAGGTCAAGGACAAGGCAAATAGTGTCAGGAGTCCGGAGGATAACGAGCATATTTCATTCCTAGGAGAGCTTTACCAAGAGCTAACGAGATCTAGAGGCTTTGCAGCTTACTGTAACAAGCCTGGTCTTTCTGTTTCAATCTTATCGTGCTTGATCAAGAGCTTAGGTATAAAAAATAACTTCCACTTCTTTGTTACTTTAGTCTTCTGGTCTCAACCTAACAGGCTATGCTCCTGTTATGGTGTGCACTGCCCATTTTAGTGATACACTGCTGAAATTCGCCGACACATCTTCATGACAAATGCACTGAAATTCGTTGTTACATACTCCTGACTTACTAACATTCTCCTTTTTGTTTTGATTTGTTTTTTGTTTTGTTTTGTTTCGTTTCATTTTGTTCGGAGATCAACGAAATTAACAAAACTTTAATATGCTCTCCATTTTTTTTTTTTTTAAAGAAACCAGTACTTCTCTGATACTGAGCTATAGATTCTCAGTCTTATAATCATAATGTAACTCACTCTGCACTCATGTGTGCATTTTAAAAGTCTTATAATGTTATGTCTGCAAGTATGCATAACATTATTTATTTATATTTATGTCATTGTTCTACGTTTTGAAAATGCTGATATAGAAGATTTTTTTTGTTTTAAAGTGCCCTCCTCCTCTAATGAATCAATTACAGCCCTAATTACTGAAATGACAGGACAACCCCTCCCCAACACAGTCACATGAAATATTCAAATGTGTTCTCATCATGGAGGCTGCACTGTTGTTGCTATAGGCTACCAAGCAATGTTACATAGAGTACAATAAAGGCGTACTGGGTCATGTTATGCAAGGGGGAAGGGCAGAGATGGTAGGTAGTAGTACTACTTAACCCTGTGACAAACATTCTACAAAATACTCTTATCACAGTACGTAAGGACGTGTACTTTTAAGCAATGGTACATCTGCCGTTCTTTTGATCAATGTGGTCAGAGAAAAGTGTTGCCAGGAACTGGGGATAATCTCTCTAAGTGTTTACAACCGGTTACTAAATCCTTTATGCGCAAAAACTATACTGGGAAAAACCTATATAGGCATCCAATAGGTAAAAAATTCACGGATCACCCATTACCGCAACCGCATTTTCTTAATAAAGCTATCGCAGTTGTATTTTATGTTACAAGTGGTGGCAATGATATAAACTTTATGTTGCTGAGCTACTGTTAATTGCAGTCGTTTCACTCTCAATGTTAATTTGTTTTTATACAGATGCAGCGCTCCGCAAACAACAGCATGACTACTGACAGTTCCATAAGATTACAGTCCACACCACTTAATTTACACCCTCGGGTGAGCATGTTGCAGTGGACAACATTACTCTCTGATTCCCGCGGCCTATGAAGCAGTACACTCTATCGCACCTTTCACTCTAATGACATGGCGGCAACAGTTTGTCACATAGCAAGATTCCTTCGTTTAATCTGAACTGTTTCGATGTTCCCATAAAGTTGCAGCTGAGCGAGCCGGGTGTGGTCTCGATGTGTACTGTACCTAGCAAAGTGAATCTTCGCGAGGTATTCATAAGTGAGACTGAGGTAACCGTAAAACACCGTATTCAGTTCACCTAATCGCCACACAAATATTATATAAACATGTTTAATTCGGTCAACGACGCCACGGGCTACACAATAAAAGTAATGAACGGTACGGTCCGCCAATGACAGCGTGCCAAATCATAAACGAGTATAATCGTTTCAATGTGACCAACATAAACCTGAATAAAGGAGTGGATCATGGGGCCGTTAACTATCCGCTCTGTATTTCCCACTGTCCAATCAAATACACATGTTTCACATGAGGCGGAATGATGCTCAACTTTCGATTTTAACAATGGAGCTTTATCTGTAAACATAATTATGTGCTACCATGCGGAAAACGGAAAGACGATTTTTTGAGGGGGGTGAAGAGAGGAAGAAGGGGGAGGGGGGCAATTTAACACATTGTGCCTCTTTCTCCGAACTAAAAGGAGCAGCTGCTGAGGTAGCAGCTACGGTCCTGACGGAAGTAAATTCGAGCTTGACCCCCTGAGAGGTCAAGACCACAGCAGCGGGAAATAATTACAACAGAGCACGTGGTCCATCAAATTGTTACTATATTATTATATGAATATGCCCTTCATGATGGTCAAGGTGATAATTGTAGGGCAATTCCATCCTCTGAATGACTTTTGTCCATAAGATATCAAAGACCAATGAACTGAATAAAATGTTCTCTCGTTGCCTCCCTCTCTCCCCTCGGCCCCCGGAAAAAAAGAAAATAACGACCCTGATCATTTTATACACAGGGTATAACTTAACATTTATACATTAACAGAATAATAGGGATCTCATAACACAGCGTATAACTTAACACTCATATATTAACAGAAATATAGGGATCTCATCTCTTCATCAGAGAAGTCTAGGCAGTCACTAGAGCCACTACACTAACAGACTGGGTCCAAGGTAGAGGTAAGCATCCCCGCATACTCACCGGAAACAGAAGACTCGCATGGGACTTAATAAAATTTTAACTCTCCCTGGAGGCAAACAGTTAACCGACCATGGATAATAATCACCGGAACTCAGAGAAGTGCAAGAGAGTAATCATTTTCGAATGAGAGCTCTTCGGTCTACTTGGTCCACTGCTATGGACAGGAAGAGGCAAGAGTTAATGATTCCTGACGATACCAAATCTATTTTTCCGAGACATATCGATTACCAATTAACTATTGGGCAACATGACGCAATATCGATTTCCCAATGGCGTTGTAAACTGCCATGAGAGACGAGGAGTTACCATAGCACAGATCGATTCTCTCCGCATGGGGAAACAGCACTGGATATACTTTCCTATGTTTGGCAACAGATAATGGGCGGCATTATGTGAACTCAACTATCGTGGAGTATCGAGTAAAGTATCGATTAACCGCCCCAGCTTGCGTTCAAATAAAAAAGAAAATCTCCCGCTGAAACCGAATCGAATACACTCTTATGCTCAAGATGACAGCACCGCGCACCCGGCATCGACTAAATGCTTTTCTTCAGATACCAGAACGCACTTCACAAACTTTAACATGCCAATCTCCGAGCGAGAAATCGACTGTACCTGCATGCATGCACACCTCATAGACAGATAACAATCGCAAATGAAATGCCACTAGCCTCTTCGTTTCACTTCTGACTTTTCGTGCGACATTTAGTTGCATATCTTATAAAGCATGTCAATATTTCCCCTTTTCGCATCATCGACCTTCCATTTATTGTCTATGCAGCATGAATATACCCAAATGTTAATTAATGGATATGCAATCTCATAATGCCATGTCAGACGAAAATGACAAGTTACGGGATGATAATGATAACAATAAAGCTCATTTATATAGCGCCGAATCCCCACTCTGTGTGCCACAGGCGTTTTACAAAACCAATCATTTTTTCTGTCTCACTTAAAGCAATTCACAAACGACATATTCAGCAGCAGTTGGATAGTCTAACTTTATCACGACTAAAATAGCTTTCCCGCAAATCAGCCTCGGGGCGGCTCCTAATGTGCATTAGTCAATGGTTTAATTTGTTGCCCGTGGCAACAATGCCGTGGGTTAGTAAATCTCGTACCCAGGTTCCATGTCAGCCAAAGTCGGATGACAATCGCTATGGTTATTGCTATTTCTCTTGATATTAATACTGCAAAAGCTCACCAGCATATTTTTCAGCAGCCTCCCCTCCAAAATTGATGGGTCACTGACCATTTTCTTCTTTGTGTCCCGAACCTCAAAGTTCAACCAATTTTCAAAGCAAGATCTTGCCATTTATCCGTACTCACGTCCTCGATAATGCGCACAGTTGCTCGATGATAACCAAAACAGACACTTCGGATCCTTGTGTAGCATGACGGCAAGCTTTCCTACATTTACCAACTAGAGGACACTTCTCCACTCATCCTTCTTTCCCCCCCCCCCC
>JAWQUT010000007.1:386050-397652 GCA_033807755.1 Ellobium chinense
AAAATGGCCTGGCTGTTGTTGTATCGGCAGCGTCTTTTTGGACTAAGGCCCATAGAAAATGTTCCTGAACAACTCCAAAAATTGCCGTGAATCAACATCTGATAGACTGCTCATACGTGTATGTTATTTCTAAATTCAAAGTCCACCGAGTTCGTACGACGAATTCCGAGACTATCATTGAGAGGCGGATCACACCCCGAAATATTACGTTCCAGGAACATTATTCTTCAAATCCTGTTTAAAGTTGATTACATTAGTCTCCATTATATTGCTAAGATAATGATAATAAAAATGAAAGTTTCCGTAAGCTCCCTCAACAACAAACATCGTTTAACATTTAACGGCTCCGGAAATATTATTCAACAGGGTCTCAATCTCTCCATCAAGACAATAAGACCAGAGCCTAGAATGCACCCTCAGTTAGGAAGCCCAAATCTACTAAGGTCCTGAATATGAAGTTTTTGACGGGGCCATAAAACTGTTCTCATGTACATCAATGTCGATGCTGAAAATGTTCCTTCACAGCTGCCAACACTCACGATGAGTCCTTTTAAAAATCATAACATTACAGGGAAAGACCTCAAATCTTCCTTATCACGTTCTAAAAAATATCCCCCACAATACATCATTAGAACAGAGCATTCCTTTAAGTCCTCAAAATCAAACTACAATACAAGGTTTCAAAATAACTCCTACGCTCCTCCCTTCACAAGAATTGCTAAGTATTAGTAATGCTTTTAGGCCCCCAGGGGTAAATGTGATGACGGAGCTGCACGATATGTCAAGCGCACTACCAGGTAAAGGCGATCTGGTATATCGTGACAACAAATGGGGAAAAGATGATGGAAATGCTGCTGAGCAAACTAAAAATAATCATTTTATGGAATATACACTGGGGGTTAACTTTAAGCAGTAGGAAAATAGAAGAGTGTTTCAAAGGGTTACTATCATTATGCTACGAGTATCTACAATGGCTTTGTGGTTCAAAATGGTTTATGACTCCATACTTTCCAAATGGAGTGACCTTTAATAAACAAACAAAATAAATTCAGTAATCCATATCACAAAATACTTAACTTAGACAACGAATAGACTTGAACGACTGATTAATCAACCAGATGGTAATATCGTTCTGAAAGAAATTTTTCAGCATCTTAAGACTTTTCTGTGTACTGGACATTATACGAGCTTGTTATCAAAGAACTCTTGCCGATCTCTGCTTTATCAGCTGTGACCCACCCTGATCTCTGCTTTGTAAGCTGTGACCGGACTTTCGTATTGTGGGTCGTAAAACACAACAGCAGACACTGACTACATGTAATTAATTCCCCTGCGTGCATTTGGCTTTCCGTGAGCATGTTGAGGTTATTAACATTACTCTCTGATTCACCCCTTCTAGTATGCATCATGCAGTATAACCAGTTGCATGTCAACATGTCTGGTCTTTGACAATGATGGTTATAATGCTAACGACTTTAGACGGGAAGGAAATGCGAAACCTTCAAATCACGCGAGGGAAAAATTAAATTTTAATGTGATGACGATGTAAATGGCGCTACCAAAATAAATGACCAAATCACGATCTACTACCGTTGACGAACACCCGCTCAAAAAGCTGTTGTTATCAAATTTCAAGGAACTGAGACGCAAAGAAGACTGCACGTAACTGTTACATCGGACGAACACAGCCCATATTCACGTGTACCGCTAAGCTACGGCAAGCTTGACAGACAGCAAATGCGGGCAGGCCATGTAGTACTTTTGAGTTGAGGTGGAGGAGGTAAAAAGGTTTATTAAGTTAACAGAATAGTTAACGGTTCTTATGCCATACGTGTTCTTCACTTTGTTAATATGCGACGTTCAAGGGCAAGTACATAGAAGGCATTCCATTTTCAGACAGCTTTTCATAACAAAACAGCCTGAGGGGCTACTTAACTGATGTACTAACACTCCCATACACCATGCCAAAATCTTCCATCCTCTTCCTATGCACCGTTTTCATTAAATTACATGAAAATCATACCAATCTATTCCACTGACATCTCCATAATAAGAATAAGAAATTCATCTCCTCTCAGCACAGAATGAAATACATTTATTTTCCTTTGCAGACAGCTTATATCTTGTAGATAACTTCTTAGCTTTGTGGTATGTTAAGACTGTTGGATTGCTTTTCGGCAAACTTTACTAGGAGTCCATCAGAGGCAATTTTTGTTTGTATTGCATTTATTTGTCTAGAAAAATTCCTTCATATTACATAGTGTGCTCTCTCTCTCTCTTCTCTGCACCCCCCCCACCCCACCCCAAGTTTAGACAATTTTTTGTAATGCATTTACTTTGTCTAGCGAAATCCCATTATACTACATAGTGTGCATTCTCTCTCTCTCTCTCTCTCTCTCTCTCTCTCTCTCTCTCTCTCTCTCTCTCTCTCTCTCTATCACATCCTCAGTGTAACCTCAAATTTAACAACTTTTTTTAGGGATACTTTATTAGATTACTAATACGTTACTGTATTAATTTCCATTAATTATAAGTAAGGTTACCCCAGGTCTTGCAATAATTGTTGCCTGAATGGGCAAACTACAGCTTCATCCTTAAAATATTATGCAGCAATCTGATGAATACCTTTTAACAGACTGCCATATCATGTAAACTGTGGTATTTTGCAATTAGCTTGATTATTCTAGGTCATGAAAATAGCACGTGACAGCTGGCTCACTGCCTTTTTTTCCTTCTAATACCATCCCGACTAAACCATTTTTTACAGCTGGCCTGTATATTTGCCACTATTAAGCAAAAGACTAATGACTTTAGCCAGTGACCTTTTAGCCAGAGTGCTCGCTAAAACGGTAAGTTAAAACTCACTGGGTTCAACGTACAGAAGCAACCATGCCAAAAAAAACAAAACAAAAAAAGCCAACAAAACATGTTGCTGTATCCTTATACGTTAAGTTTTGGTTCTTCTGTTGCCTTGGTATGCTCAAAAGGCCTGTCAGTATGATCATGGCTTATATTTCCTTCCTGGCGTGTAGCCTGCTCGTAATTTCCAGTATTTGAAAGTCATCAACCTCTATAGACTACACTCCTAGCACTAACAAACGTTATTTTAAGCTAGAGTAACACCTCTAAAAATGTTAGGCTGAACACATTATCGCCAGGCAGACTAAAGCGCTGGCACATCCTTCCCCTCGACTCACCCATATGTTTGTTTTCGTAAGTGATCTACCGAGCCCAAGGTAAACCTACCAAATCGTGTTGTACCTGGCTTGGCTTTCCGCTGCCTATATGAGTATCATATCATTATAGAAAAAAACAATAAAGAGAAGAGAAGAAGGTACTCACATTTAATTGGGTATCAAAAATAACTAGCTTGGCACTGGTGGGGATGAGGTCGTAGCATTTGTGAGCTCGCATAAACTTGGCATACACTTGATCTTCATTTTCATCTGAGGGGAAGAAAACAAAACAGAGATATCAATAAAACAGTTGCAAAATCCTATGGATACAAATTTTACATTCTCAAGAACATTATAAAATAATAAAGCCACATGCACAAGACACCAGGGCCACAATCAGTATCCCTCTCTGGTGCAACGCTGCTATTATAATTTCAAAACTATTAATTCCCTTACGTGTCCCTAACTTCCGGTGAGTAGGGTGATAAGTAATTCTCTGATATACTCGGATTTAGACAAAGATTGGCACACGACAACAATATTAGTATGATCTCGTCACTGTCTGCTCCCAGTGCGAGATTCTGCGTGTTTACCATCTGATATCGGGTCAATGGTGCGTTTCACTTTCAAATACTTTTCCTCAGTGTGAGGCTCTGCGTTCGTCTAGATTTTCTTGCACAATTTTACATGGAAAACAATCTATTGCAGAAGTCTCCATCCTGAAAAAGACACTTGCGTCTAGTAACCATAACAGGTAGATAGCATGTAAATATTGGCGTTAATATGATTTATTTTCATCTCTGAGCCACGTAATGTATACCTAATTTGACAGCACTGGCTGCGGAAAACACAAACAAGTACTAGCACTACGTAATGCATTAACACATACATCCACAATAACAATCTTACAACATCAATGATTAGCTTCATTATACATCGCAGTCTGTGATCTGTGAGATTTGCAGATGCCTGCAGACTGAAGCTCCATTGGGGGGGAAAAGCGTGTGGTGGTGGATAAACTGAATGTAAATTCAGATTCCTTCAAATTTTAGTTTCCAGGAAGGAGGCGGAGAGGGAATGTCATGAAGGAAGAAGAGAAGACAGACGAAATCTATTTTTTTTTAACTTCCAGAGGGAACGAGAGACACGAAGAAGGAAAGGGAGTGCCAAAAATAAGACATGCAATCTCGAGAGACACAAATACACATGGCGTCTACGTTACAAACATACAAATAGAAAGCACGTAAATCCAACGGATCTTTTTGTGAGGCCTAACACATAAAACAGCATCTGAAACATACACTGCAGGAGAGGGTGCCAAGCTTCCCACCCACCGCCAGACAACATCAACAAAGATAGTTTGCCATCCAGAGAGGTGATAAACGTTTTTTCCGTATTTTTGTTTCCTCGGTGCACTTCAACTGTACCCACCCCCTTACCCACCCCCAAAGCAGGGTCATCATGACACCGCCACCGACTTTCTCCAGTGCCCAGGTATCGATTTCTGCCCTGCTTTTCGTGGTGGGGAAGCACCCGCGCCCCCTCGCTCCTGACTCGGCAATCAAAATAATCGATACTGTTTATTTGGAAAAATGGGCCAAGGCCGTCTTGTCAGTTCGGCGCCAAATACTGCAAGTGCAATACACCTGACAATTTCGACATTTCAGCTTGCAAATCGTAATCGTAAGAACACCGCACACCATCAGCCAGACGGATAATTTTCTAAACATGATACTCAAACAATGGTATCAACAACACAGTTCAGCTCTACGGAGCAAACATTTAAAGCCTCCGATATTTCTTGCATACAACAAAAAGTACTTGGCTAGGGGAATGCGGGGAAAGGGGGCGTGGCCACATGTGGATAAAAATGACAAAACTGAGCCTGACATTGCAACCACCTGCATGTGACGGTCATCTAGCTACTTTGCACAATGTGCTCTGAAAACTGAACTGGGAGATAGCCTCAATTTAATTATCCTCTTCATGACGGTCACCTTTTTTCTAAATGATCAAATGGATTTATTCCGTTTCGTGGCAATCGCAAAACGTATTGGATCGTCTTCTGAACTGATAAGCCAGCATGTTCATGTAAAGCCCTGGGTGACAAGAGACAATCACGCCTCGGACAGAGCAGTAGACCGAATTATCTATAAATCGCGTTAACCACGCTCCTGAATAAGGTAAGATTGACAAGGTATCAGGCACAATCAGCCATTTTGATCGAACTGCCAATTTAACGAAAGTGATGCGTTCAGTAAGGTTTATTGCCTTACACGCGCTTCTGTCTCTTTTTACCTTTTTTTTTTCCATAATTATTTCGCAGTTCTGTCTCCCTGCTTATAGCCATACAGCTAATGCGTTTTCCTCTAATTACTTCACTTAGAGAGGACAGGTAGGTAGTGTGAGGTGTGTAATATGAGAGGAAAATGAAATGTGCAAGGAAAACCATATCAATAGGAAAAACAGTAAAGAATGATGGTGAGTATAGCTCAGCAACCAATATTTTCTCAATTTGTCAACTCTAACAAAATTTACTTCCGGTTCAAGGAAATTGTAAATGTAAGTTGCTGTGTGACTGCGTCACTAAATCTCGCTTTCTTTCGAAAGTTGAAAAATAAAAAAATGATTAGCCATTAAATACCAATGTAACATACCATATCAGCCAAACAAATTTCTCCGACAATAGAAAAGTAGACAAGGGAAGCAATGATTGTTGGAACTGAGGTTTGCGATGCCCAAATGACCATGCATGCATGACAACAGAAAGACATGTGCCAGAACATGCAACCATCACATTAAGCTGAAAGTAGCCAGAGCCCAAGGTAAAGGTACTCACCTAAATCCTCTATTTCCATACGATCCGAGTCTACACTTAACTGAAAGATAAAAACAGTTTGTAAGAAAACACTTAAAACATGTTCCTCATTAAAACTTCTTTCAGTTGTAGGTTCATAGATATGAGAGTGATGGAGGAGGCAGTGGAATGTTGTTAATGGTGATAATGGTGCTACTCGCAGTGGTGATATTAATGTTGGTGATATTTCAGCACTGGCGCACTTTGATACAAAACAATGCAGATCTGCTGACTAGAAGAGTTTGAAATCTGTATTCATGGTCTTAAAAATTACATATTTAGAGAGCCAAAATTGTACTGACTGAGTTTCACGGAACTCGCCAACATCTTACAGAATTCTTTCAAAAATATTAGTTTCTAGTTTCAGATATAATCGTGATACAAAAAAAAATTGGTTTGTTCTTTGAGTTTTTAAAGAAATTGTATTTTACACTGCTTTCAGTAAGCTGTATCTATAAAAATGTGGAAAGCCTACCCTGTGAAGGAAATCTGCCTTGTAAATTATGGCATGTGTGTGATCGTTGGACAGAGAGGCCCGAGGCATTCCGGGAGGAGCTGATCGAGGCTCTCCGCTTTGTAACCTCAAGGGTGACACTGCAGATAGACAAGAGAAATCATTTCACATTAGGAACAACATTAGAAGACACGTTCCTTGTACTGGACGGCGGCAAGTTCAGAATCGCGCACTAGTCAGAAATATCAACAGCAAAACATAAGACTACACATTCAAGAAAAGACATACTACCAGTAACAACGCCCTGCTTAAATAACAGCAACAATAACGGTCGTGTAACCACAATAAAAATTCTGAAATTATGAGGTTTGCATAATTAAGATTACTGCCCCTGAGCTCAATGCACAAACCCAGAATTTCGATGACTTCAGAAAAGCTGTGCGCATGCACCGCTCTGGAAGCTCCTGAAGTCTGGAAGGAAACTGAAAGAGCAATCCCACATCTCTGCGCGGACCAAAGTCATGATGACAACCACGAAGCAAAAGGAATGTTCCCATCCTGACTCCAGGCCCGTCAAGTCCTAATTAAATAGTTGGAGAGTGCCTGGTCGATGCTGATTCTTTGCACACTGGTCACGTCCTGATAATCAATACAGCCGTTCTAAGCAAGTACAATGAAATCTGAGATTCCGACCAACCCGATCTGGAAGCCAGCCAGGGTAATGTTTTCAGGGGTGTTTTGGCAAAATGATAGGGACGAGTCAAACATTTAGTCTGTTTTCAATAGAAATATTCATCTATAACGATGATGACAAAAGGCAGATCGTCGATAACAACGATGAGTTAACATATACTGATGTGAAGAATCCGAGGTTGTGTTTATCCAGTACAATAACCTGATAAAGACATAATACTCCAACGCCAAATGGTTCACAAAATCATTCACATGAGGCACAAGACAGGAAGAGATTCTATTTTACATGTAGAAATAAAACTACTTGTTCGGCAAAGCTCCACAGACTTACGATTTATGGGGTTGATCAGTTTCCATAACTGTGTTTAAAACTGCCGGGAAAGTATCTTAAACTCAAAGGCGACCATTGGTGAAAGGGACCTGGCATTTAGAATCTTAATCATCCCAGCGGGCTTGCAGACTCTTGGATCTTAGGAGTCTCAGTCCAAGCAATGGCTGCTGGTTTGGGCTATATTTAGCCATACTCTGACTTCGTCTTTCGTTACAGTTGCAAAGCGCCTTGACACAAAGGAGATCAGGACAGTGTTGGAATAAAAGCTGAATAATCCTGATTTATGCATCCCTCCCTCCTCTCAAATCCCTTTTTCCGAGGAAAAACACGTGGTAATCAGCTTACGGAACGTCAAGACCTCTGGGGAAGCTGTGCACGGATTCAAACGCAACAGATCGTCAGTCCTGATGTATAAGATCGCAGCCTATTTGACTTATGAGCGAGATACGACCGTATAGATCGGCAAGGACGCTATCAAGACCATCTATTGTGAAACACGAACAATGATAACGATAGCAA
This sequence comes from Ellobium chinense, assembly GCA_033807755.1. Classification (NCBI taxonomy): domain Eukaryota; kingdom Metazoa; phylum Mollusca; class Gastropoda; order Ellobiida; family Ellobiidae; genus Ellobium; species Ellobium chinense. The sequence continues at coordinate 394,081 of JAWQUT010000007.1, forward strand.
TAAACACAATGCCGGGGCTCGGGGTGAAGATTAATAACAAAATCAAAACCGACGCCTGGCAAAAAACAGGATGAAGCCTTCAGACTAGTTACAGTGTGTGTATAAGCGAATGGTGAAACAAGCCTTGAAGATGAGTTTGGGACGTGGCAATATTAACATTCCTAGAAAAGACAAGGGTGGGCGACTGTTTCATCTAAAAATATTTCTGAGACCTAAACGCATAGACTAAACAATAAATCTCCCTCTCCCCCCCCCCCCCCCCCCCCCCCNCCAAAAAAAAAAACCACCTATCTCTATCTCTCCCCCTACCTCTCTTTCTCTCCGCATGGACCATATGGCCACTTCCTATCCTAAGGCTCCACTTCCCAGCTGATATCAAGACAGTGCGCCACTGTGCGGGTGTCCAGCAGTCACGTGCAACAAGATTCATTTCCCAAGCGACTTAAAGGTCCTCGACCCCACTGCTACTGTCCTCCGTTGTTTTATGACGCTGTCAATATCAGAAGCGGAAAGTGATCCGTCTCACACAGGAAACCCAACCTCCAGACGAGACCAACATTTTTCACGGCTATGCCTGTTAGGATATGCTTGGGCTTGCTGTTCTCTTTATTTTATATCTATTCTATTCTATTCTTGTCTTGATCCTGTCCATAATAATTATCTCCTCGTATCTCTTTTTCATCCGAATAAACACAATAAGCGGCGTTTATGTTGCCTGATGGCATGTCCTTGTCGCACTTCCATAAAGCAAATAAACTACATCAAATCTGTTGGATAAGCGAGGTGGTAGAGAAAAAAAAAAAGAAAACTCGCTCTCCTTAATCGCCACTGCATAGAAGAATGGAGAGGAGTTGCCGTCTGCTTGGGGTGGCAATTAGCCGCTTAAGCTATGTCAGGCTCTTACATCTCCTGTTTCCTCCCCCCAAAAAAATGTTTTAAATCCAATTATGCAAAGATTACGATTAAGCAAGTGGTGATTAAGTGGATTCCACTGTACACTTAAGTGCGCTCTAATCAGTGTCGGGACAACCTCTCTCTCCTTCTCTTCTCTCTCTACTTCCCTCTCTTTTTTCTTCTGTTTTCATTTTTTTTTCACAGCCACCTGTCTGCTTTCTAATGAGGTGAGTTTCAGCTCTTGCATATCAAGTTAACCCTCGTATTTCAAGTCCGCTAGACGCCTCCGCTCTCTGTAATTGGGGCTGAGAATAACTAGCGTCATTTCCTTTCTAATTCTCTTCCACTACATACGCCAGAAAAAGAAAAACTTTAAGCTAAGCTGGCGTATTTGAAATCACAATACATCATGCATTTCAACATCTTCGCAAATCTGTAGTGCTGTTTAACAAAGCAAAAGGGATAATCCTCATCTTTGGCATTATATCAAAGATGCACAGTTAATAAGTCATTTACTGACTATGTATCTCAATCGAATTGAAACATTCTAACTAAGAGCCCCTCTTCCTATCTCCCCCCTCTCCCCAAAACAACAATAACAACAACAACAACAACAACAAAATCTAAACCCACGCCAAAGATTCATGAACAGCAGCCCTAACTGATTCGAAATAAAAGACTTTTACATATCAAATACTTCAGTGATGCTCTTTAGCTAATAACCAGTAGGTCTGAACAGTCGCCTTCCACCTATACAAAAGAAAGAAATTTAGAGCAGTATCATTCCACATCTGCATCTCTACGCTAACCCCCTTGGAATCGGTAGCAGAGACAATTAAGGAAAGTCTCCTCAAATTAGCTACTCATAATGTCTCAATTCTAAATCTCTGGATTCACATGACAGGATAAGGTTTTATCTCCTAAGGGTCTCTAACAAGGTGAGACGAGATCAACATAACTTCAAAATGCAAAGGCAGCCACAGAACAGGAGAGAATTACTGAAATGTGTTTCTGGGACTGAAGATCAGAACAAAGATTCAGTTGCAGTCTTTATGGAGAAGAATTTTTATTCATTAACTAATATAATATATGCGCTTTCTTTGAACGGAAATGAAGCTGATTAAATTCTCAACTAACAAATCTATGCACTTTGCACTAACAATGATCAGATCTAGAAATTTAATTCTCCAAGTAAGGAACGGTGTCCTTTTCCCATTCCAAAAATTTAAGCCTGTCCTTGCTATAATGACAATTTTGTCTTGCATTTTTCCCTTTGCACCGGTGCTGAACAGCAGCTCCATGGTGTTCAAAAGTCGCCACATCACGGAAAGCGATCATTACTGTATTGTTGTTTTCTTTGAATGTACACTTCTAAATCATGTTCAGTCACTTTCCAAACAGTATCCCAAAAAGCACAGCTACAAATAGCAATGCATCTCCTGTGAACTGTTGACTCTTTCCTGTGATTTCTCGGCGGCGTATTCCCTGTCACAAATCTTTAAAATTTGTTTCGTTGTTGTTGTTGTTTTATACATAGATGCATTATGACTGTTCTACCTCCTTCTCCCAGCCTTTCCCCCCCGCTTTTAATTTGTAATTTCGCCAACATTATTATTTTGTCCCCATGCCTCTTCAAATAATATTACAGCAACGTTTGTTTTCACGATAATTGAATATGATTTCAAATTAATCTCTTCGGTGAGGCATATTTTTCTTTTCAAGTGCTCATGTCACCAAATTACCATGAGCTCATCAACCTGTACGCAGATTTGTTAAACATTTACGTTTTACGGTACTTCAGCAGGATTACGGCTATCCTGCTTCCCCCTGTACATTGGAAATAAGACGCAAGGGTACGTCGGAAACGACACGAGGATGCTACATTTGGGACGTACATGTGCGTCACAGCGCTGTTTGGACCAAAGAGTTAGCACGTGCAGCGAAGAGGTTAAAAATGGCAGCCCTTCTACAATTTTCAATTACCTCTTATAATAAGGAAGGTGATAATGCTACTGAGTGATCTCTGGGTTTTTTGGGAGTAAAAATAAATTTACTGTTCCGTGGGCAGGCACTTCAGGGTCTGATCTATAAATTTTCATTTCATGACTCTAAAGAATATTCTCTCCTGTGCCATGAAGTGCAACGTTGTTACAGATCAGGCAGCCTCTATATATTATTCTCATCCTCCCTCTCCGCCTTCCCAAAACTGAAATTATGAGTGTCCGTGAAAAAATCAACTCAATTTATCATGCCACAAGCCTGGTATGAGTCACGGCTAACGATAAATGTGACATGTACAGCGAGATAAGGGAGAAAGAACCAAAGTTGGCTGTGGAGGTCGGGAGGAGAGGATCGAAGAGGGAAGTAAACAGGGCGGAGAGCAAGAGGAAGCCTGACAGGAAGGAAGGGGGAAAGAAAGAGTGGTTGAATATACAATGACATCAACGTAGTGAAAGGAACGTTAGGTGAGTGAGTGAGAGAGAGAGTGAGAGAGAGAGAGAGAGAGAGAGAGAGAGAGAGAGAGAGACAGACAGACAGAGACAGAGACAGAGAGAGAGAGAGAGAGAGAGAGAGAAACGATGCCACAGGCGCAATACTTCTGGTCAGGGCCTGCGCTGTACACCAAGACCATCTGTCGCCAAATCCATTCTCTCTCACCTCCCATCCCGCCCCCACCC
>JAWQUT010000007.1:402649-422077 GCA_033807755.1 Ellobium chinense
GAAAAAAAAAAACCTTTCTCATCTCGCGACGGGGAGTTTGCGTAAAAATAAAGGATCAAATAGTTAATATAGTATTAGTTCGAGGAAAGGCGAGGAGAGGGAGAAAGTGTATGTGTTGCTTCGCCGGCCGGTGAAAGAGTAGATCTGCCCATACATTAACCTATTTTACTGCCACATAAATAGGTGTTTCGGATCTTTATAGAATAGACACACACTGTGTGCTTAATTACACAGCTCTCACGGTAACGGGTGTCGATACCACGTGTTGAAACGCACGAAAAAAGCTTGTTCGTTTAGTTCGGCCTTGAGGTGGGAAATGAAATTTCACACAATACACTTATACAAGACCGTATCGATCCGACCCTATTGCTCTTCCAAAATCCCCTCTCCCCTTTTGACGCGACATGGTTCTCTCTAGCGTGATGGAATGTGTCCAATAGCGAGTTTGCTATTTCCCCCCACTCCTCCCCTTCCTTCTGTTTTACACGATGATCACACGCTGATCACACGCTGGCAAAAATGAAATATTCGGTTACAAAAGCTACAATCCATGTGCATGTACTCTTAAGTGGTATGCGGTTGATAGTAGGTGAGCCCATCTTAAAAAACTGAGCAGCAGCAGCAGTAAAGACATGTCTAGACAAAAAACAAATTTTAAATGGTCAGCTGATACCATGATATCCCCTCCCACCCCCTCTCAGCCTCCGGTCAGGTCATTCTGACATCAGCGCCCATGAACCCCCACTTTCCCCCGTTCGATAGAAACTCTCGCTTGGTAAATTACTGATATCACTGCTTCACCCCCCCNTTTCTCAATCCAACCATGTAAGATCTACCATTGCCCCTGTCTGGTCAACTGATACCACTGTCCATCATCTCTCCTATCCCACCTCCCACCTGGTCTACTATACGACTGTCTCCAAATTCTTCTTTGTCGCCATGAGCAACAGCAGCATCGACGACGACACAACCAACCAAATGTTGGATATACAGGATTTTGAACAGAGGGGAGCGACTTGAGATCTGAACTTGATACAAGCGGCCAAAAGGACCTCCTAATCCAGGATTAGCACAGTATTCTTCTCACCCATCTGTTGAAACTGCAGGACGACTGACACCGTTCACTAGGAGAACAAAACAGCCGTGAAATATCAATCTGACATGTTAAAGTCTATATTATTATCATTTATTTTTGTTACTGTTGCTGGTACTACTTGCGAGTATCTTGTGTCACGCCTCGCTTATTTCTACACCCCAGTCCTTAGTCCTTAAGTCCTTGCCTTACCCTTTACAGGTGGCAGATACATTGAAACGGCATCTCAAAGTCATCGTTCAGATCTAGTTCACCAAATTCATTGCTACACGCGACCGACCACATAATAACATGTTTCACTGTCGACATGATACTATGTGTGTGACAATGCAACAGCTTTGCTATTATTGAAAGACCAAAAGGCGCAAGTTCAAGGACGGGTCAAGCTCCGAACCACCAATCGCCTGGCGAGAAAAGAGGTTAAGTAGGCCTACTTCTCGCAGCGCTGCGGATGGATCGACAGAACCATCAAGCACGGTTAGAACAGGCAAACACTCCCGCTCACCACATGAAAACAAATTCAGCCTTGACACACAACCGCGACCACACTGGTTAAAACGCGAGGCACCCCGGCCGAAGCATGCGTGGCTTGCTAACCTCAGCCGTCATAATGTTCAAATACACAAAACCCACATAACCTGTGCAGGAGAGCAAACAATCTGCAAAGCTGCCTCATGGAGAGGGAGGGGCGAGGGGGAAGGAAGAAAAATTAGAAGCAGGGTCTGCGAGAGGGCTTTCAGTTTGATCCTTACTACAACTATAATGACTCGTATGGGGGCGGGAGGATATTCTTTTAAGATCTTCACTGCGCAACAATACCCAGTTCCTTAAAAATTATATATGCTGATAGTAGGTGCAGTGTACTGTAAGAGGAATCCTGTATTCTCTAAGCTATCATTTGTGAATCTCCTGTGAAATCGATACCTAACTAGGAAGTTCCCCACTCGGTTCTATTCATCAAAAATTGTAACGATCAACGTCACGCCACATCTGCTTTGATGATTTGGAAAGGAGCAGAGCAGCTGAATTCAAGAGCATGCTCTATCGATTCCCGAGGTTTCGTTCTGATATCTAGAATAACTGTAATCAATGAAGTAGTATGAGGGAACCGACAACTAACAGATTCTTACATTTAAATCCTCAGTTACCTAACTGTCGATTGTTCCCGGTTTTCTCCCCACCCCCTCTCCAATCCTCCACCAGGATTTTTTCTTTCCCATTTATTTTCCATTTTCACCGGTTCTTTGTTATATATTTAGGTGAGTAAGCATGCGAATTGTCTGGTGTCTGGTTAATAAAGTGTGAGGCAAGAAAAAAAAAATGTTACATAATTTACGATCGATTATCTCTCAGATCTGTGCATGACATGATTTTTCACACTTCATCGATGGCAACCCAATCTGGCGTTTCCTGCAGTATTCATCCAGTACCATTACTGTGAGAATTCTGATTGATTCCGTGTATGCAAGCTTAACTCCAGGTGTGTCTGTCGGGAGAGTAGTGTTGTTTGTAATTCGTAGAGGACTGTCATCGACGCAGAGTCACGGCTTGGAATAAATGTGATGTTACTGTGAACAAACAAAACCTTCGAAGGATCATCCCTTTTGGACAACAGCCAAGAGCTTTCGTGTATATAATACAGTTGCAGCTTGACAGAATATTGCCTACGAATGCAGTTCATTATTTTCTTTGTCACCGATACATTTAGGCGTCTTTCGACCCTAGAATTATGTTTGGAAACTTCCAGCCATTTGTAATGAAAACAAACGCTGGTCACAGATGGGATGAAAACATCTGTGGCGTCAGAGGCACATCCATACAGGAAACACTAAATATTGGATAGTTTTCACCATTAGGAATAGATAGCCGATTCCCTCCACAAACAATTGGAACATGAAATCAAAATCAGCAAAATCATCTGTTAAGCCTTTGGTCTTTGAATAAATCATCCGTATTTCACATGACCTAAGGGGAATCATAGGACAGACTATGTAGTTACTCGTCATGACCAACAGCACTGACAAACTAACTACCGTTGTCTGCAAACAACGCACGGATCATCATTACATATTCTGACATTCAGTACAAAGATAACATGACAATTGGTCGAAGAAAAAGCTGAAGAGGTAAGGGTGCGGGGAAGGAGGAAGGGGGAAGGAGGGGAAGGGAGGACATACTGTCCTTTCACAAACTGTGTGCAAATCTAAAAAAAAACCACTGACGCCAATTTTTTGCTGCACTCTGAATACATTTCAGTAAACTAATCCGGACCCTTGTCATAACTAGTCAATTTTTGCGCGGCTTGTAACTAGACTATTTCGTGCCTCTTGTCGTAATTAGACTATTTCGTGCCTCTTGGAGTAACTAGACTATTTTCGTGGCTCTTTAGAGTAACTAGACTATTTTATGCCCTGGCCCTATCATAACGAGACTATCCTGCTCCGGACACTAGTATTATGTGCTTGAGCGAATTGGAGAGACTCCAGCGCGTTATCGAATCTCCCTTATCGATTCTGTGCTGTTCTGCGTTAATCCGGAGACTGACATATATCACAGTAACGCGGCCGGCTAGAAAAAAAAAGAGAACAGAGGTACAGAGGACAAAAAAGCGACGAAAAAAAAAAAGAGCGAGCTCGCATGTATTGGAAGCCAATCAATGTGCCGATCATGGGCGTTACACTTAAAGCAGCTGTGGTAATGTTTTGTTTTTCAGAACAGCTAGGGCTAGGGGTACTCCAAAACAATTTCGTGATCCATACGAAAGAAAACCCAAAAATTCAGCAACAATGTTTACCCTTACCTCCCTTCTCCCGCTCCCACAGAGAGAGAGAGAGAGAGAGAGAGAGAGAGAGAGAGAGAGAGAGAGAGAGAGAGAGAGAGAGAGAGAGAGNAGAGAGAGAGAGGAGAGAGAGAGAGGGAGAGAGAGAAAGAGAGAAAGAGGGAGAGAAAGAGAGAGAGAGAGAGAGATACAGAGAGAGAGAGAGAGACAGAGAGAGAATTTTTCTGTCCTCATGATGCTAACTTTCTTTGGCAGTGGCGTATCCCATCCACTCCCCAGCCTAACGACCAAAATTATATTCCTGTTAGTGATTACAGCCAGACCTGTGCGTGCTCTTAGAGTTATTATATGTATAAGTCACAGTGACATGCGAGGGGCGTTTACAGCATAGATTGTTTACCACAATGAATTAAGTGATCTTCAATCTCTTCCACAGAGCCAGTGCTATTTCCTTAATCTTTCGCACAGTCTTATTTCAAAAAAACTTAACTGCAATTAACAAAAACTTAACAACACCAGCACCAGGGAGGAAGAGGAAGCGATACAGACAGCCAGAGAAACAAACGCAGTGTTGAACTGAAGCGGTAAACCTGAGCAAAGACATGTAACCACTGGTAGGTTAAAAGGCAAATTACTACAGTACAAGCTTAATAATGGTGCGAGACCGTAGCAAACTATGTTGCGGGTTACTCAAACTGACCACAACAAACAGATCTTATTTTCAAATAAAAGGGTTGTCCCTGAAGTCAAGACAACGGGTAGGTCTATGGTCACCTTATCCTACTTCCATCCTTCCCCCTTTCCTCAAAGATTCGACATTTTTTTTTATCACCCACTACTTCATCATGAAGCTGTACATATTCATTATTGGGAAATAGACACTCAATAAGTACTTCCCGCAAAATATTTCAGAGCTTAGACATTAACGATGGGATCTCTTACTATCATAAGAATTACAGTAACTCTGCAGGCTGAACGCTACTACGGGTGCATTCAGTATCGATGCACTAATGTAATTCCCACAAATCGAAGAGTAAAAAGTAAAGGATCCTATTGTTAATGTGCAAGTTCTCAACTAGAGGCAATGTTTCTGCCTCTAGTAAAGCGAGGCACACCCACAAGACAAAAACAAAACTGGCAACCAAGAAACAAAAGGGGAGTGTATAAGGAAAGCTGCAGGGCACTGTTGTAAACTGAAAATGATGGCTGATGCACACAATCCAACGCATGTTGTCCTAACCCTCCTCTCATTCCGTTCTCTGAGTTAATCAACAATGGTAACTGCTTACTGTCTACAAACGGGGAGAGAAGCAAGGGGTGGGGAAGAGAAGGGAAGGAAGACAGGATGGAGACTAGGATAGAAGGGATGGGAAACAGCGTCAAGGGACAGGAAAAAATAAAAAGATTGAGAAATTTTAACTCTTGTCATAACAACAGATCGCATTACTCTCTATATTATATCGCATGGATGAACACAACAATTAAGAATAGGGAGGCTGACATGAGACATGACAGACATTTATTTTATTCTGATTAATTAATTTGTGTGTGCGTGTCCTGGATCGGGAAAGTCAAGCAAAACCTGGATCGACAAAGTGTACCTGTGTGTCTAGGGACTGGTGCTTTTTTCATCCCAATTACAATTGATTCAAAATGAAATGTCTGGCACGTATTTTTGCAATCAACTCATATTTCATGTGTTTTTACGTCTTCCCTTCCAACCACTTCCCGGTGCATCCGGTTTCGCAACACAGTCTAACTCCATACCGTAACTGAAGCATGCCCCAACATTAACAGTTAGGCAGCCGTGTATAAAAACATCAAGGCTTTCAAAATTAGGCAATGTTACAAAATAAGCTACCCTGCGAGCAATGGGGAAGCTTTTCGTTTGCATTGAAAACAAGCCCTGCGACATACAACAAAAATCCGACTACGGCGGAATGATTTCACAAGAGAGAAATGATAATAAAACATCCATTAAGTCTCATTCACAGCTGGCGATACGAGAGAGAGATCTCGGAAATCAGACAAAGGAATTTTCCTCATTATGCGAGTATGTTGGGTTCGCCTCTCTGTTATGACGGAGGAAAGTCTTAAAACGGTCACGCTGCATCGCATGCATATTGACACACTGCGACGTCGTCGACATTAACAAAACGTGCTACGGGACAACAAACCCAGTGCCATACAGTTGTGGGAACAAGCAGGCCTATAAATATGCTTTTTAAGAGGGAGTACATTGCAACACCCAATGCAATACATAATAAATGGAATATATAATCTATAGGAAGGGAAAACTGGCTTTGTTTCGTATTATACATGCACCAGGTTGTACCACGACCTTGGGCAATGAATACCGTATATAAATCTGGGTCAAGGAAGCTTCTGAAGCAATGCCAGAGCTGCGTATTACGTCATAACGCTGGTGGCATGTAACTAAGTCACTAAGTAGGACGCATTGGATTAATAATTCAATCTTGGGGAGATGGCACTTAAAAGTTTGGATTTATTCTATTTTGAAAAATGCAATTAGTGTCACTTGTCTGAAAGATTCGTCTAAAAGTGTACTGCTTAAAAATAGCACTGATTTAATTCAGGCGGAAAACATTTCTACCTCATTAAAATTCTCGTTCTTCCACACTCTGTTTTATCGCTCCAGGTGCAAGTGATGGGGTTATTTTGTTAAGAAGCTCTATGATTCCGAACTACTGGAACTGGATCTGCACATTTAGTTACAATTCGTCCTTTATGTTAAAGTCAACAACACAACACCCTTCACCAAAGAGATATTATACACCTTTACGTTGTCAGCCCCCGGGATCACTTCTGATTTAATCACTGTATGTCGTATATCACAACTGACGTTCTTACCACCTGTTGTCTTGGCACCACTGATAAGCGTCTGTCTGACCACGGTCTTTGTATGATTCATTTCTCCTTTTTAGTGTTACAGGCCGTTCATATGATTATCGAAAAATCATCATAAACCAGACAATGACCTGAGATAACGCCTTGGTTGAAAGTGGGGCCCTGACGTAGGTGCCTCTACAAGTCTATATCATACCAATATTTAATGATCATAAAATACTGTCAGGTAAAAGCGAATTACGACGGCTTGAACAAAAGTTTCGCTGTGAACCTACATTAACGGCCTATTATCATGTTGTAAATTATGCTACGCCGCTTCTCCATCTTGAATCATTTCCTGAGATAACACTTAATCCTCAGTTCGCCATAGCGGGCCTTGACTTTTGCGTCAATCCATTAGTAAATATGTTTGCACTACGTTTGAACCATATCTTAACGATGCTAAACAAGCCTTACTTTGCAGTGTCATAACCTGTGATTACAGGCTATACGCTGAAAGACAGTGATGTCAACTTAGACCTTCCTTCAAGTCTTCTTGCATGCTTACTCCCCTACCTGAACGAGAACTAGATTTGAATCTATCACACTAAATTACAGATCAACCCGCTTAGTTACAACCATTTTAACTGCAATTCCCATGTCATCGCAACATTCCCCAGAAAACACAAGTGCACTGAACAATTGTAATATTTGCAACTTCTTGTAATCGCACGATTTGCCTGGCTCCTCGGGAGCTAAGATAAAGTGGAGTCAAGCAAGTAAACAATAGATAATTAGACCTTAAGACAAGTGGCTGTAAATACTTAGGAGTTAATACGAGAGGAGAGCACCTGTGATGCCAGGCTCCTTGACACAGAATTTATTGAACAATCAATGGCGTCTCAAGATCACATCACAGGCCACACGAATGGCTTGCATGGGCTCGTTACAGGCAGGAGTGCGTTATAGACAGAGATGCTCCTCAATGGCGAAGCCGGGCTAGTCGAGTTCGGCGTTTACAAGTAGGCAAACCCAAAACATATTCACATATATACGAAGTCTTTCTTGCAGTTGCACATGTCATCACTCTCCGAAGTTTTTTTTTCCTAGCATGTATTTTGATGGTCAGCTGTATTTTGCGATGGGCGTGAAAAAAAAAGGGGGGGGGGGGGNGGGGGGGGGGGAGAATGGGGGTTGGAGCGGCTATGGCCATAATTTGACGAGAGCTCTCTTGCACATCCTCAAAGCTCAACTTTTAGCCGACCCTCGACTCCTCATACACACACAAACCCATTACACATTCTAATCTAATCAAAGCAAATTCTGTGCATCATCTGCGCGATGCTTGATTGTCATTGGCCAAAGGCTCCTCTTTATTTTCTACCGACCTCTTTGTACGGGTAGCTGAGAGGGTAATTATGAACTTGACCATGACCCTCCCCTTTAACACGTCTCAGAAGTGGCGGTGTCGATTTTCCAATGTTACACAATCTCAGTAAATTCTGCAGCTTCATTTAAATCGCACCACATCAATACATTCTCAGCCCTTTTCAAGTGTGGAGTATAGTTTACATTTATTTCCCAATTCCTGCATGCAGTTTTCTAAAGCCTTCAAATTCTGGTGGTTTTTTTCAAAATTATTTTGGTCCAATTTTTCTTGGAGGTCAATATGATCTCATGTCGCCATGACCCAGAACTAGAGAAAAAAATGTTAAGCTCGCTAGGATAAACTTGGCACGACAAATGAACAATTAATCTAGCGGAGCTCACAGACTGCTAAGTGGGACAATAAACACTAGACGCCAAGAGGGGAAGAGGCTGTAAAACGTTAATTGGAGAATCACAATAGTCTACCATAAATTAAACTGTGTCTCCGCCTGAGAGACTTTTTGCATAGTTATGTCGGACCCCTGAAAGGCCCGCCTTGGATATTTAGGAGAGGGGAAGTATGACTGAATACTTCACTAATTTGAACTGAATAGCACACTTCACATCGAGGACAGCTATTTTCCGAATATCATGAGTAAAACGCTTTCACGAAGCATACACCCGTTGCAGATCGCTAGTTTACTGCCACTCCGAACGCTACGGTAAAGAAAATTGTTATTAAAAAACCTTAATATTTGAAATAGGAAGCAAATCCAACTGCGTCAAGACAGTGTCCACAGCTGCTGGTAGGCGGTAACGATAGTATAAATAGGATGGCGCAGTATTAATCCAAAGCAGATTTAAAAGGACACGGGTAGATATTTGCTTCAATTGTCTAAAAAATCCACGTGTTTGTCGTTTATTCTTAAGACGCCTACACTGCCCTTGCGCCTGAACATTTCTGAGAATAACACCACGGAAATGCAAGATTTTCACTGTGTATACGTCACCATTACTCGCGCTGCGTGATGTCAGTAGTCGAAAAAAAGCTATCAGACGCGACATTCCTGCAGTTTGGTTTTTTTTTCAAGCAATTGTCAGTGTGTCAGGCGAAACGAAAAATATGCACGGGTTAAAGTTTATGAAAAAAAAACAACACCGGAATGTGTATGTATTGGGCTTTAAAGCAAATATCTGCTCATGTCCCTGTCCCTTTATGATCATCCTTCTCACTGTCTTGTCAGCCTAATATCTTAGCCTAAAGGCTTTGCGGTGGAAAAACAACACAACTCAAGAAACAAAATAATTACCACGTTCTGATACATTAAACATGATTCTGAGAACCTATTAACTTGCTTAGCTGTTGTCTCCTTGAAGCCTTATTAGAATGTCTTGCGAAACGGCCATTAAAAACATCCTGATCCTGTCCCCAGACTGACCCACTTTTTTTTGTTTTTGTTTCTCCTTCTTCTCCCAGAGGCATGTCAAGGAAATATGAAATATATTTATTTTTCACAAACATGTTTGCAATTTACAAAAGAGCTACATACGCCGTGAATGAAACCATCGAGAATGTGTTACAGAAGACCGACATAGGCAGCAGGCCTAAAATCATAAAACATTTTACTGTTTGACTGGACGAGAAAGACGTCACTGATTGAACTTGTCACGCATGGGCGTAGCGGCACAATTTCCAAGGGAAGGTTAGTTAACTGGTCATTGGGCGGTATTTACAATCCCTTTGAGCGAATGCGTTATTCAGAAACTTTCAGATCCAAGCAACCCCAAAATAATTTACCCTACATGAAAAACACCAAAGAATAGTTAAACAATGAAGATCTTGATAGGCTGCAGTAATAGCAGTAAAGAAGAAAAGCAAAACGGCTGATAATGTGGGTCATTCTTTGGAGGAATTAGTGAGCAGCTGTTATGAAGACTCGACTAGAGCCATAAGCTACAAGTCAAGATGACATTACTCTTGTCTAACTATAGTTTATGGTTGAAATAATGAAAACATCATGCAAGTGGTTTATGGAAGGGAGGAGTGGAGCGTAGCTAGACAACGGCAGAACATCCCACGGAGCCAGGATGAGAGCTTATGTAACTGTTATCAGACGGGACCCCTAGCCCCTTCCAAAATCTCGCAGGAGCGGCAGCCCGCACAATCTGATTTGGGGCAGGGGAACAGCACAGATAAAATCTAAAATCAAAAGGGCAATAATCATATGTATCTCGTACAAACCTACAAAAAAAAAACATTTTCTTATTTTCAGAGACAGGCTCTTCAAAAACATGAGCACTGATCCACGTATCTGATTGTATTCACAGGTTTCGGGCACCAACTCTACGGCGTTTGATTGCAAACCCTCGGAAGAATGGGAAAAAGTAGTTATTATAAGAAGCTGCGATTATCAACTAACCATTTAAAATTATATTCAAAACACAGTCTGCGAAATGTTTCAATTAAGTGGAAGTTCCTTTCAACGAATTATTCTTATGCGAGGTCACCTGTTTTAGCATGGTCCACTGATTCAGATAGTTGAGAACTGGTTTCATAAACTGCCTGAGGCTGCCTTGACGTGAAATGGTTGGATGACGCTCCATAACATCATTGTCACCTTCGTCGAAAAGTAGGTCATGCTACCAACTTGTTTACCTTGCCACGTGCTGTAAAGTGAACGCCGTTGAATCCCAACTCCTCGGGTGCATAGATAGGACAGTAACAGTTGCGCTTAAAAGAAATCGCGATTATCCAGTGGCTGTGTACGGGGAAAACTATCAAACATTTTGTTGCGATTAGGTGGCCTGCTGTTACGCGCAGATGACCGTTGTAGCTTGTGCTTAGCTTGAGAAAAATCAACATACTGTATTGAGTGTCTCTGACACTGACAGCGGGCATCGTGTTAATTCTTTGGCCTTGATATAAATAATACAAGCTAAATCTGGACAGTTTGGAAAGAAACGTAGAACAGCTAAGACAATATGCAGATACTCTGCTTCTACGCTGCATGTACCAGATTAAAAGCACACTCGCAGAAGAAAACCAGAGCAGAGCATACTAGAGGTAACAAACTGGTAGGGAGCAATAATTATGACAACTTGAGTAGATTCCAAAGATGTCGATGTTTACAGCTACTTGTAGACATTTTTGTAAAGTAGTTAATGGAACTGCAAACAAATTGGATTCTCTGAAAAAAAGTTCTGCAAGTCAATATCTCTTTTCGGTGAGTGAGTGAGTGAGTGAGTGAGTGAGTGAGTGAGTGAGTGAGTGAGTGAGTGAGTGAGTGAGTGAGTGAGTGAGTGAGTGAGTGAGTGAGTGAGTGAGTGAGTGAGAATCCATTCTGTTAAGACTATTACTTATTTCGCCAAGTTTATTACATGCTTTTCATTTTCCTCTCTTCACATGGGCTCCACCTACACACGAAGATTATGGTAGATAAAAAACCATGGTGGAAGAGAATCCTAACCTTATGCAAAATTGTCCATTAATTCTTTGCATTCCACTTTGCCTGGAAATGTTTTCATAAGCAAGGTTTTGTGTTGGCAATGTTCTGCAAAAGGAACTAGGATCTTGGCCAGCTTGGATCAGTCGGATTAAGAGGGTATGTTTACCATTAGAAACTTGGCTCAAAATGTCAGTGGTCTTGTTGATTTCAGTAGGTCTACAATATCAGCGTTAAAAAAAAAAAAAAAGTCGCATTTCAAAGGATATGTGTAGGTCTGAATGGTCAAAGTATGCCTGGACCCAAATGGAAAGTGGATTAAAGGGAGTTTTCAGAATATATACAGCGCACGCACAAAGTAAATACTTAGACATAACTGCAAGTCTACCGCCTTAACTTCCCTGGCCGAAGCCACACTTCTGCAAGCTTATCAGTACGTCCAACCCCCCATTCCCCCAACCCCCCCTCCCCACNCCCAACCCCCCCTCCCCACTTCCACTTCCTTTATCCCACCCCAATATGTAAATACACCGGTTGCCCAACGAACAAAAATATACTTCATTCGAAGTCCTGTAACTGGAAAGAGAACCTGGTAATTATTTTTTTTACAATTTACAAACAACTCTGCACTGATATTGGTGCTAGGTCTACACCATTGTCACAACAACAACAAACGTTAAAGAAAGAAAACAAAAAATGACGTGTCGTGACCAATGTGAGAGAGGCACATCTACCATGCTACTGCTGGACATAATAATTGAAATTAAATATGATCCTGCCCAGGTATGACACAAAACTTTAAAAAAAAAATATATGATTGATTTATTCTTTACAAAATTGTCAACGTTTCGTAATTAAACACTTTTATATTATGACTGACAACTGAAATAAGAGATGTACAAAGAAAATTAGACATAGTATGTTATTTTTCAATGTGACAATCACAGCACCCACATATCTGAAATCTGCAGCATCAGCAGGTTAAATCCATCTACTAATGTTAGATTTCAGGTGCTGAAGATCTGAAATACGGAAGTTACTGAACTTTGACGAGTCCTCAAAACTTTTTTTTTTTTTTCCCATCCTACATATCTCTTCGATTTAGGACAAACAAACTGCGGCGTCTCTGCTTCCGTGAAGTCACGAGAAGAGAACTCCTGATAATAACAGTACGGAAGTTACTGAACTTTGAAGAGTCCTCTGAACTTTTGTTTGTTTTTCTTTATTCATACTATGTATTTCTTCGAGCTATAACAAACAAACTGCTTCAGTCAAGTCACGCAAAAAGGATTCCTAATAATGGCAATGCTACTACAAACAAGTGCTAGCTTGTAGCTACTCCATTTTAAAACTGACCCATCCATCCCTCCTTCTCCAAACTATTCATAATTAGAAGAAGTCAGCTCTATTACAGTTCCAGTCATCTGCTAACAAAACCAAAATCATTCCACCATACCTCCGCCTTCTACAAAACTGACTGGAGCAAACACAGGGTAATCATGTCTGGGTCAGCATATTTGTGGGTGGAGAGAAGGCACAATAAAAGCAGCCAGCATTAACTCTGAAGAACGCCAGGCTCGAGCATGTCATTGTGGAGACTATTTACAAGGACGGATTTTATCAGGGCCAGTTCTGTTCTGATCTGGGCATGTGGGCATGTCCTGCGTAACAGAGACGACATTCGCGTGTCCCACTTCTGCCGCTCTATGAAAGAAGACGGTATGTGCACATTATCTAGGTCATTTCTAGTCTCTGTGTGTGCCTGTTTTCACAGCAGTAAAACATCAGTGGGTTGCTGCCTGATCATATCCTGTCTAATAAAGACATGAAGAGTTCATAACTCTTTGAATGGCACCCGATTACTGTTTGTCATATTCCACTAACAGAATTTTCCACTGGTAGTTAAAAGCAGATGTGACAGAGTTATACGCACATACAGTCTTCTTCAACCTCTCTGAAACGGCAACACTGTTCTAACAGATCGTCACATAACAGAAGCGGAGGTGTGCTTGCAGCCCTACATGTTCACTGGTCACTGGCAATAAGAGTCCTCTAACTGGCCTCCTGCGAGAATGCTCGAGTGCCAGCATTCATCCAAAACAACGGTTCTCAAAATGCTGATCCTCTTGGATGTGAGGAGTGTATTTACTCGTCTCCACTAGACATCCGACTCTTTATGATGATGCGGTTTTCAAAAGGGCAATTTCAACTGGCCACTAAGTAACACAGAAATACGAAGTAGCCTTTAGCGGTATCTGTGGGTAGATGCAAGTTTTATTTCCATCATTAAAAGCAAGGTTCATTGTCCCAGAACACCCAAAGTGGTCTAAGCATCTTCAAAATACTACAAAGAACCATCTTTAATCAAATTATGACTTAATTTCAATACTTGACAAGCTTCCGTCGACGTCTACAGCACCTCTGGTCAGAGTAACCTCTAGGTTGTTCCATGCTTAGCTTTACCTTGCTCAAGGCTGGCTATGATAAAACGCAGTTCACTGATAATTCGATCTAAAATGCTCAGTTCGAGATATCATCAGAAATTACTGTGAATTCGTAGGTTGAGCAATGCACATAAGACCCCCTCCCCCCACCACAAAAAAAAATGATGCTGATCAGAACCTATCAAGTATAGTTTTATGGTATGCAGTTTATGTATAAGATTATGGTAGCTAGATAAAAAAAAAAAATGAGGGGGTGTGGAGGGACGGGTCCACCATAATAAAGAGGAAGGGTCACCTACTTTGCCGGGTCTCCCAACAGGATACAATTAAGCAAAACAAAGTGACAAAATTAATCAAAACAAAACAAAACAAGACCCGACCAGGAAATCAAGCCCTGTCTGTCTGACACGTATTCTTGTATTCTTTGCTCTAGCTGTACAAAATTTAAAAAAAAAGTATAAAGGCCATGTCGGAGTCCCTAACGGGAAGTCTTGTATTCCTCGCCCCAGGTGTATAAAATTTCAGAAATGCAAAACATCACTAATTTGCTAGGAAGTGGCTTTTCTTAAACACTGGATCTTGGAAAAAAACAAAACATGGGAGAAATAAGAGAAAATGATGCTCATGGTGATTTTATTTTGTGCCTTCACTGAAACCTGATACGATCATGCAAACTGTCAAAGCTATCAAAGCTGTCGTAAGCTCAATGCGAGTTTTAAAACAACGTAATATTTGATCTTTGGACACGAACGCCTTCTTCATCTCTCTCCCCTCTGCTATGACCCCGCTCCATCCCATATACCCACACACACGAAAAACTGAAAAGGACAAGCTCGGAAGAGTAGTTAATGAGAAATCGGCAATCGGGGAGGAGGTAGGGACGAGAGGGGAAGGAAAGCACTATATTATACATTTAACCTAATGAGACCAAATAGGTCTGTCAAAAATCTGTTCATAGCCGGGTTTCAAGGCCTGAACTACAGCGCCATTATTTAAGGCAATGTCTTTTTCTAGGGCTAATCATTCGTACATAGACTGGGCTGCATTGATCAGAAAAATGAGCTGGTTTTTACTTACCATTTGGTATCTTCAAACGAAGACTAAGCTTTCTCTTCTTGCTCATCATGGGTGATGTGTAGACAGTGTCACTGGTAAAGAGACGGATCCCCACACTCCCGGTGCGCAGAAAACTGACACAATGTGTCTAAAGTGTAAATTTATATGAATGTTTTTCCTATTTTCAATATTTATACCAGTTTTCCGTCGTTGCTGCTACAACTGCCCACGAATTGTTCCCATTTCACGGCACAATATTCTCACTGCACTCCAAAGCAGGAATACTTTGAAACTAAGTCCGCCCGTGCCGCATTCCTAGAGCACTGAATTGAATGCTGAGATGGCAATGAGTAAGTGAAGATAGATCTGGGTGACAGGCGACCCATCTGCTGTCAAAACGACAGCGACAGACAGAAGGCTCTTAAACTGGTGGCTTCACACGGCCGTTAGCGCTGACCGTCACAGGCGGAGAGATTCTAGAGATCTAGACTCGTCTACTAAAAAAATAAAAATCGAGATACACAAATCTCAGAACAAATCACAGGCTCTCTATCCAGAAATTATTTTCACACTGATTCAGCGACCACTTGCAACTGAAAAACCTAGGCCCCGATTGTAGCGTGCCCACTTAAATTTCTGTATCCTTTAACCCATTTGTCACCAAGTGGAACGGAACTGGAAAGGGGCTGCCTAGGCCACAAGGACACAGTCTACATGCGTTAAAATAGGCTACTCAACACTTTCCCATAAGTGCTCTACGATGTGAACAAACATATCTATATCTTTGATATCACAGATGCACCGCAATCATGCACTCCTCAACTTCAAAAATTTCCCCTGTGCCACTTAGAAACTAGTCACCTGGACCGCAAGAAACGGAAAAACTCAACAAAACACGCGATTGGAGCAAAACAAAAAGTACACACGCGGCGCACAAGACGAAGCAAACCAGTAAACGCAAATGGGGCAGCAGCTGAGCTGATTGAGGCCACAGAGCCCTGCCGTTGTTGTGTGTGGCGGACGAGCGGAGTGTGGCGCAGGGGAGGTTACAGGCCTAGCTGGGCTCCAAAAGTGTTGGATATCGGGGCCAAGGGAGGTCATCGCTAGTATTTATCCACAGGTTAGGCTATTCTCTGCCCTGGATTTCGAATGGCCCAGTTATATTTTAGTAAACACCGCACACTTCAGGTAAAATAATGCATAAATGGTTCATCGTAAACACATAAATTTGAGATACTCGTTCGCTAACATGTGGTTGCTGATACTAAAATAAGCCTTATTATAACAGAAGCGTAAATTATAAATTCATGATTCTACCGTGGAAGCCGACTTAATATGCAAAGTCGATCTTAACAAACAAAACTTTTCGACAGGTTTGAGATCTTTAATGGTCTGTATTTAATTCACAGGCTAGAACATATACACAGCCACTGATGCCGATATATTATGCAGGAGACAGCTTTACTTCACCGCACCACACTGCCAAAATGAAACTTACAAGGACACATTCCTGGCACCAACTTCAAAAAAAAAAAAAAAAAGGTCCTCGAAAGTGCAACACTATTTCCAAATCTGAATTTTCAAAGTTACACACGTACAGTTATAAACGACAGAGGCACAACTAAGAGACCGTTGACAGATGCTTTAACACAATCATCCTTACACGTACCAATTACATGTAATCCAAACAAAGTTATTCAGATGGTGTTCTTGCAATTCTTAACACACCTTGTATGGGTAAGTATTTCCCTCAAGGAACATATCATAAAGTGAGAAAGGTACCTCTGAATTTCTCTATGTAACTGCACAATCTTGAGTTTGCACACCTTGTTGTAGCGCATCCCTTCTTCGAAGAGCTAAGAAAGGTATAATACCTGAAGATATACAGTAATTTTCTTTGCTGATCTCGAACAATTGAACGTTGTACTAAAATTCTGACTAATGCCAAAGACATAATAATAACAGCGGGTCAGTTACAGGTAAAATAATCAAAATTAAGATGTATTTTTATCACAATGAAAATGTATACTCTTTCAAATATTCGGTGAGTGAGTATTCTACATTCCGGCGCTACCAAAGATGCACTTAAGGTTACACATACAGTATGTGCCTTAAGAACGACACGTTTAAGTGCGTTCAAGTTATGTGCCCCAAGGAACCAGCGTAAACCAGCACTGAATTCTGATGCATAATCGGCATGCTGCGAACGCAAAGCGTGTGGACTGGATATATAAAATATACATAAAATATATTTTGGTTTTTTTTGCGTTGAACAGGAGGTAAGGGGATTTGGAAAGGGTGGGATGGGAGATCGTGTCACAGAAACCTTGAAGCAAACATTACCGTACTGCCACCTCTCATCTTCAGACAGCTCTTTTTTTATATTATCCTTCTTGCTTGCAGTGCTAGAAAAAGCTGCTGGAAGCGCTGTCACCTGAACCAATCCAGACAATGCGGCGACGACAGTGAGCCATTTGGCTGACGCGTCAGGTTTCGGAGTGAGTGCATTATCCGTCTGGATAAAACTATTCTTCTGAAAAAGGAAAATCATTTCACTCTCGTTTTCTCTTTATTCTTGGTAACCCATGGCGACCCCGCGTACGACACTACTTTTTTTTTTCCATGTCTGTCAATGTACTTTCAAAACACAATGCAGTAAACACACAAGGAAATGGAAAACTGAAAGTACTCGTCATTCATTAAATTTAACAGGCAATAGGAATGAGGGAGATTTCCTATTCCTGCAGATGGAATGTCTACACTTGTGATCCTTTTCGATGGGTATATGGATCAAGGATGTTGCGGATATCCACTTTTTGCGACAAGGCCATTTACACTGTCCAAACAAACCGCTGATAAGGCACATACTTAGAATCGGCTCAATTTCCTCGCTTTGTTGAATACTGGAACAGACAGCAAACTTCGAAATCAGCCAGAATCGTTAAGGCTCTTGTCCTCAGATCGAGAAACGAGAATCGAGTATGCCATCCCCAGAGATAAAAGTGAGCGTAAAATCTATCCCGATTGTAACTACCGTTATCCAGGATGAGCCATAAGGCGATAAAAACGCACATCCACGAACTATCCCTAGATGAGGTGAGGAGATGTGTTTTATGAACGATCGATAGGTCTATTTGAATCTCGTCCTTGGGTTTCGATCAAGCTGGCCAGCGCGAGAAAGTGTTTATGTGGATGTGAGTGTTGTATGTATGGACGGGGCAAAGGTCTCCCATCGCTTCCTGGTCAAGCCAGTCACACTCTTACCACCAGAAAGCATGAAAACGTAAAAATCAGTGATGGTTAACAGCATTTTTTTTCTTGGAATTCATCCGGGTTTTTTTTTTTTACTTTTTACATGTCCTTCCACGTTTATTTTGGGAATTATATATATGCATTCGAAAGCAGCTGGAGAGCAGCATCCAGATAACAGCTCATTTACTACCTCCCTCCCTCCACCTCTGAAGGCATAAATACTGTTATCTCCGCTTAACCATAACTTCTCGGGAGCATACAAAAAGTTGTGATTTAAAAGAAGTTGCGGTTACCCAGTGATTTTTATATAGAAATTAAGCACTTTGTTATGAGAAAAATGTTGCGATTAGACGGTAGTTGCGATTTGACGGTAGTTACGATTATCACGATTGCAATTAGCTGGTAGTGCCTTTTTCAGTTTGGCGAATTATACCTCAAACATTAATGGAAAAGAGATTTCTTGAAAAACAGACGGTAAGTGGAGGATGGCGTGTGCTGTGGAAGAGATCCACACTGAGCAGTAAACCTGAGTACTTTTTTTCTTACTTGCTATTTTCTTTCCATGATCTGACACCTCATTCACAGGTGGTGGTGAAAAACACGAGCACCTACAAACCACCTGATCTTAAAAGTGCAGTGCAGCGGTGATTTGGCAAGTAGCAAGCACCTTGCCTGGTGTAATTCGTGCAATCAACGAGAAATGTGGTATGACAAACTTGCACCGCTACATGTTGCACCACGCAGTGAAACACGCTGCCAAAGCCATTTGTTACTCAGAATAATAATTAACAACATGGAGATGCTTCTTATGCTTAAAGTGATCGGCATGCTCCTCCTAGCCAGGCTAAGTAAAACCACAGTCTCGCTTTAAATACATGGTTCTGGGGTGTGGCAACAAAATTACTTTTATGATGGGAAAGTAAAGAAAATAGAGGAAGGGTCAAGGATATGGAAGGGAAGAAGCGAAGGATCAAGGGTAACGATAGGGCAAGGAAAGGGAGGAGAAAGGCCAAGGGGAAGCAAAGGAGAAGGGTCAAGGGAAAGGGAGGGCAGGAAAGGGGTCGAAGGAAAGGAAGGAAAAGACAAAGAGAAAGGTGGAGAAACGTCGTGGAATGGAAGGAGAAGGGCCAAATAAGCGGGCGGGGG
>JAWQUT010000007.1:422095-442376 GCA_033807755.1 Ellobium chinense
CAAGCGAAAGATAGAACCTCCGCGTCTTATCCGAACCACGACTCAACAATAATCCCTACAAGATCGGAATTAGCGAAAGACCAGACTCGTTAGTCATACGAAGGCAAAACAAGAATCAATGATTAGCTAGCATGAGGTCATTCCGGCGATGCAGAGACTCCATTCGACAGCTAGTAACGACTCATACCATAAATTAGCTAAAAGCTGCCTGCTAATCTACTCAGCGAGCAGACTAATCAACCATACTCAGTACTCATCTCAATTTATGATCAAAACGCCGCATCGTTGCCAGAAAAACGGTTTTCAACTTTTCAGAATATCCGCTGGCTCTTAGGGATAGGAGCTTTTATTTCGATGAGACAGACGAACAACTTGTGACAATGACTGGGAAATAATTCATGTTAGATATATAACATGATGATAAGCTTGACTAGATATTTCGATTAAGTATTCTACCACACTCTAAATTAGTCCTATCACAATCTAAAGCTAGTCCTATGAACATGTTAACAGATGCGCCATGTTTGTCAATGTCTCATGGCAACAGAGTAAAGACTGAACATTGTGCACGGGTAAGGAGTTGCCATCAAAGCTTCAACAGATTGTTACGAGACAATGGAGACATCCAGTCAGTATGGCCAACGTATGTACGTATACCTATTGTTAGAGACATCCAGTAAATATGACAAATTCATATACTTAAGTTTTTATAGAGACAACCCGTAAGTATGACGAGCGCAAGTACGTAGCAGGTACATGGAAAAGGTCCGGGTCAGTTTGTTGTGGTGTAAATCATAATAATATCCACTTAACCCTGGGACTGACTGAAACGACAACAAACAAAACTTCCCTAAAATTGCCAAACCACTGGCTAACATGATTTCATTTGGTGGCGGTCGAATATCATCATAACAAATAGTTGTTAAGAGATGACTTCCACTTTTAACAGTCACCACAATGTTTGGCCACCAACACGCCGTTAAGTTCTGCCTCACGACCCGCGCCATAAGCTACACACGTGCTGGCGACAACAACGACGAGACGAACATTAAGACCCGGATTGTCTAACATGCTTCAGACAGGCCAAAAACACCGCCTGAGAAAAGACGTGTGTTGTACCATTAGCTGTCAACAGAGATAAGACACACCACAATTAACTTTCACTGTCTGTACTGTGAGTCCCCAAGCTTGCACAGCATGACTGCAGAAAGATCCGTTCCAGGTGTATGTCCTGTCAGCTCATCTAACAAGTGCAATAGCTATGCCGAAGTTAAGTCAAATTATGCGCACGTAGACTGGCTACACACAACCACATAAACAAGTTGAATGAAAGTTGTTCAACAGAACTCCACTGTAATAAATCTGTTGCTTTGTTTGGACACGTTACCCAGCCCGACACAAGATCGCGTTCAACACAGACAGACAAATGTCATGCAAGCCAAGCTTGATCTTCTCATCGAACGGCTTGATTATCATAAGGCTGGCGGGGTGAGAAATTTTAACGCCGTGATCTCAGAAACCGCTGCGCACATTCAGATGAAAGTTTGGAGTTATTTTTATTAAATGTTATGTTTGTATAGTTTTACAACATAACATTCTTTGATTTATCATCTGTCTTTCAGTCGACAAGATTGGTACCGCCGGCTTGAGTGTCTTGAACGCACGAAAGCGCGTATTCAGTAGATCTAGCCTATCGTTGCCTTGGTAAAATGAAGGCTAATTAGTATTCTAGGATGTTATTAAAATTTCAATGTTGGAAATTCAAAAGTTTATTTACTGTATATGCAGTACAAATCTGTTAAAACTCTTGCTCAATATAATCCCTTGCTTAATACACTCCCATGCAACAGTCCAAACTGCTTTGTATGTTATATAGCGCACTCTGGATAACACAGAATCTCTAAAAATACACTTGAATTAAGTTGATCCTATGATCAGAGTGTAACTGTATAGCAAACTTTCTTTTTTAAACAACGCTCTAAAATTTTGCTGCTGAACTCACTTTCGTTAAGCTACTAGTACACAAGAACAGCTCTGTGGCCGGACAATCTAATTTTAATCCCCCAGTATACTATTCAAAGAACAAGGACACAAACTTCTAGTAGGGGTATTGACGATAGACTGAAGAAATAAGGGCAAGAATGTGTGACGACATAAAACGCTGTAATAAAAATATTCAATGTCTTTCATTATCATTTGGCAGTGACGAAATTCATAATCCTGTTCCTTCACTAAGGACTGGGGCCAGCCGGTTCAAAGTCTTCGTATCAGAGCCGCTCTACTTAATATGCTATTTCTGAAATGTAGAACACCTATTGAAATTACTCCTCTATTCATCATTTGCATGAACAGACCTTGAGGTGTTACAGCACCCAGCTCCATAAATGTTGACATTAATGTTGGCCAGAATCTACATAACTATTAGAAGCCTGTACGAGTGCTACGTGCATTTTGGTTGTTGTTTTTGGCTATTTTACTGTGTCAATCAATCTGTTCTCAATAACTCCAATTATATACAACATGCAATCAAGTTCCAAAGGCCATGGCCAGATAAAATATCTACTAACACACAATGCGCCTGGATTGGAATGAGGTCAGCGCCGTACTACCCATCTCCAACCCTGAACCCGACCGAATTCCCCATGAAGAGATGTGGGGGGGGNGGGGGGGGGGGGGGGGTTAGTCTGAATTGCTGAAGTTGACAGCTGCAACGGCCAGGAAGAAGTGCAACACCGAACAAAAAGGTGGGGGTGGGATGGGAGACTCAAAATCTTGCAAAGAAAGGGAAAGAGGGAGTTCATGAACTTTAACTTTGCACTGGCGATGACAAACAAGGCAGCAGACATAACAGCAATTATAAATTAAAACAATAAGACCTGTTATTAATAATAATATATTAATTTGGGGTCGACTGAACCGTGAGAAAATTCTCAACAGTGTAACATGAAAAGCTAAACCCCTGTAGGAAACCCCTGACCACGGGTGATCCAAGTCAATCATAGTTTCAATAAATATTAACAGACTTCACTCCTTTCAATCACAGTCCACCCAAATGCACTTCTGTTCTTTCTCTCACTCGCAATAGTTTTCAGATGAATGTTAGTTCAAACAAGGAGCATCACTAAATAATGCCCTCATTTCACTGAGTTGCCACTAGCGGAGTCGAGAGTGTCCAAAATAACTTAGTAGCAGCCTCAAACGCAACAAACCATTCCCAGTTATTATGCCCGGTCATCCTGGTATTGCAGACCACTACTCTGTAGTCATTACTTCCGCTTTCTACTTTTCCATTGTGAGTGAAATATGATTGGCTGATATGGTGTGTTGTTACACTGACTTTTATTGACTGATGCATCTTTTGCTATCGGAAAGCACAATTTGATTACGCAGTCACACTGCCATTAAGTTTGTTTAAAAAAACGGAAGTAAATTTATTTAGAGTTCACTAATTAAGAACGGCCGGGATGGATCTAAATTTCAAGCTCTATTTTTTTCAAATTAATGGAGGAAACTTTCAAGAGTTAAATTTCCTATTATGCAGACCGGTGGTCCAGGAAATGCATTTTTACACACTTTTGAAGTTGATGCCATTTTGTGCACATTATTCTGAAGTTCATTAGTATTCACTTGGAAGAACTCAGTATCTGGTACCACCAGACATGGATATATTCCATAATTCTGGATTCTCACTTTACTGATTAAATTTTAGTAAATTTAATCAGTGTCACCCTTGTAAACTGTACCCTAATCTTTAGCAACACAAATGCTAAGTAAAAAAAAAAAAATGGTGTTCCATTTTTTTTCCCTGTCATAAGCAGATAAAATGACGGCTTGGCTGTTTGGCATTCGTACCTTGCCTGGCATGAAAACAACACAGGGTCATGTCACAGTCTCATGACAAGGGAGAGAATAAATGAAAAAGCTCTGCAGCTGACTGGCGAAAGTGTGTCGCGGTGACCTGCCCTGACATTCTGGCTACGAATGTAGGTTGGGACACAGATGATTTCTTTTCCTCTTCTTTTCTGACAATGAGAAGTCGGAGCATCGTTAATATGACATATACATAAAATGAAAAAAAAATGCTGAATTCAAGCCAAAAATTTCTGAAGTCGAGAACGCCACAAAGAAGGCACAGAAAACAGTCAACAATCCACAGAAGATGCGTTGTTATGTGTAGTTGTGCCTTTTGGGTGTTTGATCGGTAACTAGGTCATAACATGGACGTTAAATTCAAATGTGAACGATAATTCCTAAATACTTAGGCTGAATATAATCACAACTTGCTGAGGTTAGTGGCGATAACTTGGAGCTGACTGGATTATTTATACTTAAGAACGTAGCAGGTTCTGAATTTTGCACGACGTAGAATACACGGGAGATAACCATGCAATTGAATGAGAACCCCCAGTCAGTCTTCCACAAGCAGGTATTATAGACCTTGGCGGGTTCGAAACGGCTGCTTCATATCATCACCTTCTGGCAGTGTTAGATCCTCTTTACACAGGTAAAGCAGAACTCGAGCACTGTGTCCCCACTAACAGCCGTATGCAAACGCTTCGCCTAAAATCTACATTTCATTTAAGTATGAGTCATACGTTTTTTAGTTTTTTTTATCAGCGGTAAACTTTCCTTTTAGAGCAAGGATTAAAAAAATAAAAATGGCCAGACGATCTTGACACACAAACACATGGTCACCATTACAAGAGATATATAACAGCTGACAGGCCTCAGATAAGAGAGTATGCAGGTTCTATTCTGAGCTTGACTCTACACTATTGATACTGAAAAACCACTTGCACTACCAGCATGATGTGTGTGAATTTCAAATGTCTTAACCCCATAAAAATGACGGAACTACACAGGATTTTCCTTAAACCTCGTGACGTGAATCACATGCTTATGACTGGCAAAAGACCAAACACCATTGTGTGCACACAATATGTTAATCCAATACAACAATCCCTACATAATTATTCTGAATCCATCATTTTCAGTAAAGTAATTGCTTAAAAATGAAATGCAGCAATGGCAGCTATCAGTCCCAAACCCTTCAGCAAAACATAATTCAATCTCACTGAACATCTCAAGCTACCATTATTTGACACTAAAACAATCTTCGAGAATCCCAACTATTACTTAAGGCAGAAAAAAAAATTGAATGAGTCTGATGTCCTCTTGGGGTGCAAGCAAAATTTCAGACGAGCAGAACAATTCTATCACTCTTTGCATTGGTGTTCTCCCATGACATTAAAAACAAGTGATGTGGGAATTCAAAATGCATGTAACTCAATCAGGAGGGGCACAGCTTACTAATGAACTAACCTTGTGAATGAGTCATTTCTGTTTAGAGATAGCCCATAATTATTACCATTACTATCGTTATCCCAATTAATGAATAAAATATTTCATTTTCGTAATGGTGTCCTCCACTTCAAGATTTTCTATGGCAAAGATGCATGCTTACATGAACTTAAGTAATATATATTTTGTTCATACACGATGCTTTTGATGGATTTTCTGCTGGCCGACTGGAGCTTAAATTTTGTTTAACTGATTTGTTTTAAAATAGGTCAGACTAGACATAAATCAGATTAATTATAACGATCATTCAGTTTGTCAGTTTCTACTAATCCAGTGACTAGCCCAGATACTGCAAGAGTGAGAGGGCCTTCCCCTTTTTGGGGAAACCAATATGATAAGAATGTCAACATTCCATGACAGAGTATATTGAACAGCATTAACAAAAGAGATAAAAACTATAATTATGTAAAAAAATAATCAGTGTGTCGACAGCATAATTATTTACTGTGGAGCTCCGTAATTGTGGGGCTGTTAGGACTTCAAAATTTTACTAACAGTATTCCCCATTGTCTCCTGTATACAGAACTAGATAAGTAATCTCAACACTGCATTCTCATGGCCCAAGTGTAAGCATGCAGACTTTCTGTCAGTCACTAGTGTAATACAAGATAACCTTTGACAGTCAGCTTTAAACAATGTCTGAGACAATTTTACTCATGCCCTGGTTGTCAGTCAAACCACCCTGTTCATCCAAAAACTTGCTGGAGGGTGAGGCAGTGTTACCCAAACCAATCTTCCATCAACCAGAAAGGCTATTTTAGCAAAGATGAGGCGGAAACAGGTTTGTCAACTATGCCTGTACAACCAGGTTTCTCTTATAGACATCCAGCAGACGATTTCAACTGTAATTAAACTGGGTATTAAGCATACTGAGGAATCAGAAAGCTCCACTGAAGACCCTTGACATCATGCCCATAATGCAAAGATTGATAGTGTCAAAGTTGTGAACAGCTAAGGAGGGAAAGGTAAACAAATCTAATTTCAGAAAAACTAGGCACATCTTCCTATACAAATGGTTTGAAATGTACAAAATATCTCATATTATTTTCATATTTTTGAAGGGGAAAATGAAAACGAAAAAAAATGACAATCAATAAGCAGTTGGGCATGCACAATGCGCTAGTTTATCAAACAGATGTGAAAACAGGCACCTAATGGCGAAACTGCATTTTTACAAAATGACAAAGTTGTTTAAATAAGGATCTTATGAATAGTGTCTTACTGATGATCAAACTGGATCCCATCTTAAATACATGTTTCTCCAGTTAACGTCATTGGCACCAACAACTAACTTTAAAGTGAGGATTTGATGAGTTGAGAGAGGAAATAATGAAAATACATTAGAAAAAAAGAATGGGAAACGCCCACTCTCCCCCTCATAAACTAAATCTCAAAGGAAAAAAACAACCAAATAGACATTTCAATATTATGACATCATCCTCTCCCTATTATTATAATAGATGATAATTTCTCTCAGTTTTAACAGAATGCTTATAAAAAAACCCTGTACCTTGACAACGGATATTTTTCCTGGTAAACTCAGGGACCAAAGTCAATGTCGGTTACAGATTATCCTATATTTAGACAAGATTACTGTAAACTACTACTGCTTTGGTGCCAGTTGTGACAGTTCATATTAGAACATATTTATTATGAAAATGCCTAATATTTAACCAAATGTGGCAAAATTATGAAATGTATTGCAAGTTTCAACAATGCAGCTTGGGGTTAATCTGAAAAACATGCTCATTATGTAAACCCTTATATTCCATTTTTTTTTCCAGATTAAACCACTATGATTTCTTTACCTTTCAAAAAATTAAGTGACCCCACCCCTGACCCAGTTAACTCAAGACCAAACAAAGGCCTGGTGCTCATTATTAAGCATTACATGATCATGGCTACCTTGATGAACAATTTTAACGTTAATTAATCATTACTTAATTATGCCCAGGCCATACTAGACTAGATAGTATTGGGACGGTCAAAACAAACATTTTATTTTAGTAAAAGATGGGACAGACATGACAGATTAAACAGTACACCATCACAGGCAATAGAAATACAAAAATATACATACACAGTGTAGTTTCCAGTTTCAAGAAATACAAGAGTGAAGCTCAAACATGCCAGCCAGCACGTTATTAAGCTGAAACATTGGGCCTTTATGGATAATTCATGGATAGAATTATCATATTATGTTTATTACAAGAAGATCTAGCAAGCTGAGAATTTTGCATGAAATTACCATTCAATTCTATCAAGTGGACAATTAGAAATCTAGATCTAGAGTCTAGTCTAGACGTATGGAATGCTGCCCAGAGTAGATCTAGAGTAGACTCTTCTACTTTTAATAAGGAGTGGTCCAGGTCATCTCCGTCGTCAATTTTGAGATCGTGAGATCTTGATACACGTCATTTGGACTAAACATAGACTAACAGAATTATTTCTGACTTCCCAAAAGCTGACATCATTCCTCCATCTCGGTTTGAAAACATCACTGACACTACCGGAATAGACTATTTATATATCTCGAAGGCATAGTCTAGACTACACAGCATTGAAAAACAGGAAGATAAAAGGCTGGAGATTACTACAGCCAGGATGTGTTATCGATAATGAGGAAACCACCATGGTTTTCATACTGAGAAGAGCCGATCTTAGATAGTCTACTAGAAATAGTCTACATTTACCTTGATCAGATGATTTTTGGCTGGGAGCTTTCTGCTGGGCCATGGTTCACCTTTCTGCGTATCATCAAGCACCTAACGCGAAGTCGAAAGTGTGTAGCAGACGAAGAACGAGAAGAGCGTCTCCTCTACACAACAAGGTCGGTAACTTGGTGAATCCCCATAATGCTGAATGTTTACTTCCGGATGAGGGTCACGTACGTAACCTCGTAAGGTCAAACTCGCACAAGCAAAATCGATCTGACCAGAGCTGTTCAGTGTTAGCTGTGAGCACACAGTTCCAGCTTCAACTGTTGAGCTATCTCCAGGCTACAGTAATAATATAACGCAGTTAGTGCAGACTTTACAACTATTATCGCCTTCGCAAGTTCCTTTTTCCTTAAAAAGAAAAACAGGCTTGGCAGAGAAAGTCTGTTTACAGCCAAAAATAGCAATCACAACAACAACAGCACCTCGGTTTAACAACAACACACGAAGAGATCAATGGACGAGAGTGAAAAAAAACAATCAATACTTACATCCTGAACGGTCTGCTCGTGGACTGTTGGGGGGACTGAAGCTTTTCTGCAATAAACAAAAATAAAATGGCTTATAAAGAACGTCGTAGAAAGGTGGAAATAAACGAGTGGGCGGTAATACTAAAATGAATAGAGAGATCGACTGGCACTGTGTGTGAACCCAGTTCGGCCTCACTTATTTACGTATTTACTTCCCAGCCTTCAACCGTACACGATTTTATAGATCTGTGATGTGGGGTTTAGTATTATTACAATCACATAAGATAGATTATGTTCTTAATAGGCCAACAAAACAGTACAGTAATTTTTGGTAAGAACTGCTTTGATGACTCTTACCTGAAGCTCGGGAGCGAAAGGGGTGGNGCTGGAGCAAAGGGGAAAGCTAAGAGGGGCAAATTGTTTGTCTTGAATAACCCTGGGAGGGATGCAGTAACAGATGGGGTTTGACGTTAACAATACAATTTCACAGAACCAACATAGTAGACCATGTATTGAGTACTCAAGTATAGTATAATATACACTTTAATATTATGATTATTGAGACACCACAAAGTGTGAGGTGTACAGAGTAGGCTAAACAGACTATCCTGTACTAGGGGTGCCTGCGCAAAGGCCGTATCTCCCTTATATAATTCATATAACAATTTTAGAAAACAAGGAATGCAGCAGACCACAGAAAGAGGTGAGACAGCTTTCCAGTTAGAAGTAAATCTTCAGAGTTCAACAGCTGGTTCCTGCGTTGGAAACTGAAAATGAGCTATGGACATCGGTACTAAAGGTACCAACGATGCAGTGGGTCGTCTTGTTTAAGGTTTGGCAAGTTAGCGCAAAGACTAGACTAGACTGATGAACATACGGCGGGTACACATGTACAAGAGTACCGGGGCACGTTACGACCAGGAGAAGGTGAAATTGCGATGGTAAAGTACGGCAGGTAAGGGTCAACGTGCGAGGCCTTATAGCTGAGCGGAACAAGCCAGTCTAAGCCTAAATATTCAAATCTGACAAGTCAGAACAAACTCAGCTCACACCAAGCATGCAACAATTCATCGTAAGAAACGCAATTTAAAAAAAATATTTCCAACGTCCTGGTTACCCTTGAATCTTACCTTCACTTTGAGCAACTTTCCAAACATCCATCTCTCCAGGAAACTCATTACGTAGAGAAGAATAATCTGTGTTCAACTAATACCAGCCTACACGTCGTCTCGCTGGTCCTGATACATAACTACACGAATACGTGTGGAACAGTGAGTATATAAGCCATAAAATAAATCATCCCCTCTTGCTTCTAGCACAAAATCCACTTGTTAATTTGAACAAGACTCCTGAATCGAATATTCATGGCTGAACACAGCACGTCATATCCATTCAAACAAGACTAGTGAAATAACACGATGAGATCTTTAAGTCATTCACATGAACAAGAGAATGGAATTGTCTTTAAAGACTTAATATCTTCAGCTCTGAGGGAGATGTAAGCACACGCTGTATTTCAGAAAGTTAGATACAATATAAACATATACTAATACAGTGCTTGAGGGGGATCTATGGCTCGGATATTCTGTTATCTGCTGATGAGCAGTCTTTAAGTATTTTGGGAGAGCTTTGTATTGATATGGCATAGAGTAATGTCCGCTGAGTGGATAATGGATGGAGGAATGGACGCATGGATGAATGGGTAGATGGATGAACACATGGATGCACAGATGCATGTATGGATGGGTGGAAAAAAGACGGATGTGGGAGTAAATTTTGAAGAGATCGGTATGATATAATAAAAACTTTAAACCACAGGCATCTTGTCTAGTGAATTCCCTCTAAAGCTAGCCCGTCATACACACCACTAGAAGAAAATCTGTCAAGAAATAACATTCACATCGTGTGAGACACAAACGAGGTTGGCTGATGGAAATGAGACTATCTTTATCTCTACAGACTATAATTATGTCCGGAACATCTAGCCATTAACACATACAGTCATTTTGTCCTCTTCCAGCGAGGGCTAAATTGTGAGCAGTCTCGCGTGATACTCCATCCACTTCTATTCCTGTTTGGTTTTCTCGAGTTGTGGCATTGATTGTGAAAGAGTCTGCATGTAGTAGTGGTGATGTCTTTATTGGGGTGGGGGGAGGGGGAGGAGAGAGAGATGGAGAAGTGGGCGTGTAGAAGGTACAATGGCTGGGGAAATGGTATTATGAATCTCTCTCTCTCTCTCTCTCTCTCTCTCTCTCTCTCTCTCTCTCTCTCTCTCTCTCTCTGATGTTCTTTTTGTTAGGTTTAGTTGGTATTTCAATCATCTATTTCGTNGAGAGAGAGAGAGAGAGAGAGAGAGAGAAAGAGAGAGAGAAAGAGAGAGAGAAAGAGAGACTAAGGGGTCTTTGTGATCGAAAGTAAGAGAGTGTTTTGGCGAGTAACAGTCACAGGGGCAGCTGTAGGGAAAGATACGGACCGAGAAGAGAAAGAGCGAAAGAATGAGAAATGGAAAACAAACACTGTTGGTTTTCCAGACTTATTTGTCACTCTAGTCCGCGCTCTGACATTTCGTCGTGTCAGCAAAGCTGAGGTCGTGCAACTGTTACTGTGTTTATTCGCAAACAGTGGAGCAGGTTTACAAAACACACCAGATGTGTCTCTGTGTGGGGCCAAACACTCCCTCCACCTTTTTTTTTTCAGCTTTGAAAATGGAAGTAAGACTTTGTCAAAACGAATGAATCTTTCTCTATTACATCACATGGTTAATTATCATCTTCATTCCATGATGGCAGAGAATGTGTGTCGTTAGGAAGTGTGAAAGATAGGTCCATGGCCATTATGCAGACAGAGGACATAGACAAAGGATGTCATTTTTAGAATGAAGGGATATTTTTTTTCATGAAGCCAGGCTAGAAACAAACCTTCTCTATATTTTTTTTAAACAAAGCATCTGGCTCATTATCTTATAATAATGTTGAGGGAACGAGTTCAGGAAATGCATCTGCATTCTACATGCATGAAATCTGACATGTCTCTTGTTTCTTTATCAATGCCGAGTTGCGCGGTAGTCTTAGATTTTCTACCTTAGAAGGCTTACTATTTTTTCAAAACGTAATTCTTTGTTGTAAAGCTTTGGGTAACTGCCAGTTGTTGTTTTGAATTTATTGAATCAACTGCATTGCCTGTCTTGATTAAAGTCGCGCGACGCTTTGCTTTCTGTCGTCCGTAGCCTATGCTCCATATCAGACATTCGCGGGAATTGTTACTAGTTATATTATATAAAAATTACTCTGGGTAAACTGATTTGGAGAAGTTTGCAAGAAAACGCAAATTCCGGTAGTCTACAATCCTACATACTATTATAGATGCCGACTTGGGCAAATCTCTTTCCCTACAGTTACTCCTCCGTTGTTGTGAGTCTTACTAAGTCTTAGAAGGGTCACAGTTCCATGTAGCTTGCATTCTTGTTCAAGTTTCATTCGCGTGTACCCAGTCAGCTCTACTTTGTGCTTAATTCTTTTGAATCAATCCAGATTATTCAGTCTGTCTAGGTCCATGGCTTTTATTAGCGATGCATGTCGGACCAAGCTCGCACCTAACACTATCGCTTTGCTTCTGAGATCAGTGCTGTATGAATGTCCCGTAAAAATATACATCTAAACCATTGAAATTCTATTCAGAGGATGGGCAGTAAGTCAAGTATACCATATCGATCCATACTCTATCTACAAATCTATAAGGGTGCTTCATATTTATACACAAAGGGGCTAATTTTGGGCCCTGCCAAGCTCAGACTTCATCATTTCCACAATCCCGTTGCTAAATATCATCATAAGGGAGCTTACTGCCTCTCGCCATAATAGCCAATCAGAGCAAGAACGAGACAAACAAGGTAATCGATATCCACGCAAAGATATCGACTTGTGTGACACTGCGGCTAAAAGGTTCTCAAGCAAAAAAAAAAAGTATTTGGCAATAAGCCTGTCACACTGTCAGCCTCTTTATGAGGTAACCTGACTGTCCAGTTGGTTATGTAATAATGTGTGATACTAGGCTCTTATGGGTACCGTACTTTATTTGTACAATATATTATAATGCATTTTTGTCTTTTGGAAACTGGCCATTGTTAATACTGTTATCACTGGTGCTCGTTGTTGTTTTATAGTATGGGTTCGTTCTAAATTGCTTTATAATAACCAGGTCATCATCAGGGCCATAATTTTTTACCCCTGCAAAAGGCTGGCGGGTGGGGATGACAAAATAATCCATCCCCCCCCCCTCCCCCCAAGAAAAAAAAAAGAAAAAAAGATAGGAGAACAACAGGATAAGAGAGAGGAACAGAGGNAGCATTTCACTTCACGACCAGAAAACGAAAAGCGTAGTAAGAAATGCCCTTTCACGTAACAGAAAAGCATGGCTAAAATCACGTAGACTAGCTGGAGAGAGCTTTTCTTAGCTGAAGTACGTGTTTTGCTTTAATGAAAAACAAAAAAATCTTGTCTACACTGAGTCTGAATGGGGGACTTCTCAATGGTTAAGAGACCAACAATTCTGAATGCAACATTTTCAGAAACACTGAATGAAGTAAATGCAAGTAATGATTCATTCTTTTATAGTAAGGTAGCTAGAGAGATACACACGCCCAGTCTACTGAAGCCCGCCAAACGTTGCCAAGTTGATAATCAAGAACTTAAGAAAGCCAGTACGCGATTGTTAACAAAAATAATAATACTCCTATTCAATACCTGGATAGTGGCAGCGCCGCTACAGATTATACACCCCAGGAAGTTGAGAAAAGCCAGCTTGTTATAACGATCTGCTGGAGACAAATAACATGAAGTCGCAAGAGCAAGCACTCATTAGCTATGAAACTTAGCATATACATTATTGCTGTTATTACTATTGTCACACGTATTATTACAGTGCGTGAAATAATACACGCAAACATGTCCTGGGTAGAAAGCTAAAACTTATGCCAGTTCGTGATGAAAATGCTTAATACATGACTCATGACCTGCCGTTTGCGTGCGCTTGCGTATGATGGGTGGACTGAACTGAGCACTGTTTCATGTCGCATGCAACTTTTTCAGTACTAGCCTGAAACCCAACAGACCTGAAGGCCACAGGACAAGATCCTACGTACATGTACACGCAATAAACGGGGAATAGAAAATTCTACATAACAGGGGCCTACCAAGCCGAAGAGTGGAACACATTAGGGCATTAATTCTATTATGGAAGATGTCTATAATCTGAACCCACTGCAAAACAAGAAGAAGAAGAAGAAGAAGAAGAAGAAAAAGAAGAAGAAGAAGAAGAAGAAAAAGAAGAAGAAGAACAACAGCAACAATCAAGGAAAAATAAAACTGATAGTATAGTTAATGCTGCTTTCATTGTCAACATCAATCACAAGACAAAAGACATCAAGAGACAACTGAAATGGCTTGGACTTTGGCAACGCCTTAGAAGGAACTTGGGTTCTGGGAAGGGGGTTGATTTTCCTCTGATATCTTAACCTGAATAAATAATGATAATTATTTAATAATACTATAATATACTATAATAGAATCAACACTTAAATAAAGATGAGAATGATGTACTCGAAATTTCAATCAATTTTCTTACATGTATTACAGTGAGTCATTCATTCACTGTTTTGTTTTGGGTTTTTTTTTTAACGAATACAGTAATCCGTTCAATGGAGGGGGTGAGAAGTCACAGAAATTCTGTGCAATAATGCGCACTGTTAGCGATTCCGCTAATGTATGGGCTAATTTTAACCGCGATGAAACAGCGTCGCATGCGCCGGATCAGCTGAGCACCTCTGTCAGGGTGCCGGGGTAACCCGAGGTCACAACGTAAGAGTCGGACGCCAGATCACGTGATTCCTCTGCCCACTGAAAACAGCCTAAATTTATGGGTCGTCCGGCCATCAGATCGAACAATTTCGGATTCCAAATTCTTTACACGTAATTAATTGTGCTTTATATTTTTGCTAATGCTAACAATGAATTTACGGAATCTAAAATCACAGCACAGTAGCCCATTAGAAAAAAAAAAAAAAAACGGCATGCAAGTATGGGCATCATTAATTTGCTGTGGAGTAAGGGAGTTTTTACGATTTACAAACCTGTACAGAGAAAAATGAGAGTTCCGCGTTACCATTTTATTATGATGTGCCTGGCATTTAGATCTAGTATTTCAGTTACTGACGAAGACTTTCACGGGTATGAGTATCTCATGTAATTTAAAGAGACATACACAGATCCGAACATTTCTTAACATACCTAGACACGCATATAACAAAAGGAACTCTATGAACTGCTTCGTGTTTTTTAGTATGTTTAGCAATATTAAGTCTAACCTAACTACCACTTTGGCACTTGTAAATTGTTTCGGAACAATGCAAGTTTCCTGTTGTAAAGGGTTTTCGCAATAAGAGTGATCGACTGTGTGATGAATATCGGATTAGCAAACATCAACGGAAATAGATCTAGGTAGCCCAATATGACCTCACACGTTCCGGAAGCAGCACACCGCCATATTCCTAATGCCGTGAATAAATACACATAATATGCGGTACTGATTTTATATTATGACAATAATAAACTACTCACGAGTGCATTCGAAAAAAAAAAAGAACAATGGAATGTAAAGCGGAAGAGAGAGAAACAAAAACTGCCGAATTGTACGATCACATTTTCATGAATTAAAATTGATTTTCTTTTTCCTGATCATAATGAATGGCACAGTCTACACAGACCAACCTGTTTCACAAACTAATGTCTATAATACATCTACCAAGAAAAAGCATCCTTAACACTGCGCGTCACCCGATCCAACATCCGATTTTAAACATTCATTTGTCTAATTACACCTGAGCTTGTGCCTTCATAATTACGAGGGAAAAACAATAAAACACACGTCGTCCACATCAAAATCAATACAGCGCAATGCCAAACCACACGGGCCTTGGCTGTAATAAGGAAATCACAGAACAGTCATGTCTTGAACGGCCTTTGTGGGCCAACCTGCAACCTGCACCACCACAGCAATACGCGAATAAAATCGAATCGCTATTTGCGGGAGAGAACTAGCCTCGATTTCTAGGTCACTGACACAGTAACCGTTCTTCTAACACCAACAGAAAGACGAAGAGGGCAGAGGGCGTTGACCCGTTTCCTGGTGGATCAAAGCACCCTTCCGCTTGATAACCACTGACTCAGGAGAGCTAGGATTAATTAAATATCGGGATTCGATGAAGGAAAACAAATGTTAGGTTTAGTCATCGAAATTTATAGAGGTTCAAAGCAAGATGAGGTCAGCGAAACTTGTTGAGCAGTTATTTATTATGCAAAATAGCCGTATCTGACACACGCCAAACTTCTACTACTAGTCTAGGCACACAGTTTGATCGCTAAAGTGAATGATGTCGTCCAGTCTAATATAATGCTCTATAATGCTCTACAACAGACTAACTGAATGATGCACTGAACAGAAAAACTGGGTTAGTGAATCCGGGATCGGATCTAAGCTATTGTTAGGGAACAAAGGCAGAGTTACCGTAAGGGTCGAGGTAGGGGTAGCTAAGCTATTGCTTAGGATTTGTGTTAAGGTTGTATAGGGTTGTGGGGAGGGAGGAGGGGGGAGGGTTGAGAGCGCTGGCAGATTTAGAGAAAGACTAGGTTTGTGGGTAGGCAATGTTTAGGGCTAGGGCTAGCAATAGATATGGAGTACAGAGTCGATAGTAGCGTGTGGTTAGGTTGATTCACAATGGCCATTTTGTCCCCATTTAGTACGCACATTTTTTACTGCACACAGTGACGCAATAAGATTCCTCACTGGATCAACACATAGTACATACAACCCATAATCCTACAGGAAGCATTACCCTCCTCCCTGGCACCGCCTAGGAAAAGAAAGCACAACGCCGCTGACAAACAATGCGGGAGGACGTCGACAGTCATAAATCAAGACTCAAAATTGATTAACGGGGACAATGGTATACGGAATTCTTGGTCAGCATAAAATATAATATGACATGTGTTTCTACCATAAACAAAGGTTTCCAAATCTCCCACAGCCAGGGCGACCTCTCAGCTCTTGTATTTCGTGTATAATCTAACGCAATGACCTGTCTCTGAGCGTAAATGTCTCTCGTAATAAAGGTGAGGAAGCTCCAGCATTCGCACTTTCTGCCTTGTTTTAGTTAGCCTGTCTCTACAGTCAGTAGATAGCAACAGTAAACGCGGTTTAGAAGTCTGACAGGCAGGATAATGCCCTCTGATGCAACTTCGCACAAATATTACCCCGACAGGCCTGATCACTCTCCACTTTTCTCATCTTCTTAAGGACATTCAGTGCCACTGCCATGCATTTACAACCGCTGTTCATTAGCATTCTGACAATTTTCGTTCACTGCTTACAGCCAAGTACCCATTTTATAGACGGATGGACTGAAGAAAATATGAATGAAATGCTTTCAAAAGGCACTTATGAATATGACATGACCGTGATCAGGAATCGAACCTACGACCTTAAGATCTTAACTTCAATGTCGTAAATATTCAGTCACTAGGCTCCTCCAAATACAGGGCAGACCGTTATCACGATACCACGAAGGGGGAGTAACCTATCTCAGTATGCTGGGCAAAGACGATCCCAACTGACCATTATTGAGGTAATAAATCAATGTATAGTAGAGTTCTGCACGTAGGCCATGAGCTAGCCCTAGTTTTTCTGCATGATGATAGTAATATCAGTTATGGGGATCTGTACTTTTAGGCATGAGTAATGGCTCAGTATTCAAAATCAGGTCAAAGTCGGGAATGTTTTAGGTCAAGTTGCGCTCTTTCTGTTTAAAATCGCTCTGAAGTGTTTGGCGTGTTGTGTTGGCATAGAGGTCCCGTTAAACGAAGCTAAGTCTTAGCAAATACTATAAAGTAACTTTACAGTCTTTAGTCTTAGTCTCACCTGCCACTCAGCATCTTAAGCGTAAATAAAGCGAAAATTTACGTCGGTACTCTTTAACGACAGGTTTACAAGGCAAGCACGTGTAAGCGCGGTTAAATCAAGACTATAACATGTACTTATTTTTTTTAGCCTACCGCTATAGTACTTGACCTTTGCCAAGATAAGCCTACACACTACACCCTGACCTGAAATGTCTAGCATCCCTGCTCGATAATTTAATCCATCAGTACCATCAGTTCCATGGTGTAGTGGCCAAGTAGTAAGATTTGGGGCTCCCCCGCGCCGACGAATTCTCTTCGTAACGTTAACACTTAAATTTCGCTTAAATCGCCTAATCGCATCTCCATGCAATCATGAAACGAGTTACTATTAAAAGGAGTTGTATGTATCCAGCGAATTTTATATATGATGTTTTAGAAAATACAATAACATAAGTGAAAGCTATTCTTGTTATTATTACTGTCAGCTATGCTGTTAATATAATGCATGAAATAATAAGCTGACATGTCATGGGTCTAAACCATGCCTCTTCGTGATGAAAATGCATAAAACATACATTATGACTGATGACCTGCCCACATGCATGCTCTACTGTCTGGTATTCAGTCACGTACGATGGGTGAACTGAACTCAGCCCTGTTTTAATGACATGCCATTTTGTCAATACTAGCCTTAAATGCAACAAATCTGGAGACCGCAGGAGGGGATTCTGCATTTAATGCAATGCACTGGGAATGGGAAGCACTGCTTTTATTATATGTTATGAAACTGACATTACACAGCAAGTATGATCAAGCTGCTTGCAATTAAACAGAATCAACTGCACCTTCCTCTAATTTGGTTTCAACACATGAAGCTTTGCCAAAATCTGAGGCTATAAAATGTGACAGAATTCTCGTCAGTAAACAACATCGATAAACAGAATAGAAATAAACACTCCCATTCTATAGACAACAGTGCTATGTTTGTTTGAACCACCAGTAGATAACCAATAACAACACTTAAAAGTTAATTACATGACTGTTCATATGGGGCACGAGATAGAAGATCAAGTTTATCACCATGTTATGGAAGAAACGACTTAGATTTTGCCTAACCATCCCACCTCCCCAGCCCAAATCACGACGTGGGCCTTGTACAGTGTACATGGTACAGTGAATCTGCATTTTCAGCATTGGCGTATTATGATATGGGCCAGGGGTGAACCTGCGCACATCTTGATAAGCGGCCAGTGACACCTACCAACAGCGCAGTTGGCAAAGCAAAATTTGAGTCTCACTCATGTGAAAGCTGGAATGCTATCCAGTACTGCCACTCTAGTCATGTGCTATACCCCTCTAGCAGAGAGTTCTTTGTTGTTTTGTTGTTTTTTTTTCTGGCCCTTGCATGACCCTATCCATAATACAAATGTATATTATTGTATTGTTAAAAGGAAGAAAACCTTTACTCACTCTTACTTTCACGATTATTACCGATAACTTATGAAAAGCGATTTTCTCTTATGTTTGGTAACATGGCATTTCGCATTACCATTTTATAAGGGAAAAATCCCTATAAGTGGCAAACTGATACTATCTGCCCCACGGTCTGATTCCTGTAGAACTCGCTCTCCTCTCGGTCTCTAACACTGTAATTATCACACGCTCATAAACACCACGGAATCCAGGTTTATAATCTTCCTTTTTTTCATTTAAGTGACGCCCTCTCGCGCAGTAGTGGTGGATATAATAATTATATACCATATAAACGAATACCTGAAACTCCGATGTATACTACTGAACAAATAGTGACAAAACCGCATTTTTTTTTTTTGTCTTTAGTTTTCGATTGATCTTACGAGCTTCACATTATTCTTACCCGCAGGCATTTCATTCGAAGGACTTTCATCAAATTAATATTAGTATTTGCACCTGCTCTCTGCTAGTGGCTAGTAGCCTACAGACCGTCTGATTCATAAGGCTGAGTTTGGAATGCGTTAAGACTATACAAAAAACGGCAACGACTGACTAAT
Source organism: Ellobium chinense (assembly GCA_033807755.1). NCBI lineage: Eukaryota > Metazoa > Mollusca > Gastropoda > Ellobiida > Ellobiidae > Ellobium > Ellobium chinense. The sequence goes on from JAWQUT010000007.1 coordinate 441,625, forward strand.
GAGCACCGATACCGATACTGATGTGGATATCGATACTTGGATTCAAAGCATCAACCAGTGTCGTCACTCGTACTGATCTTTCCCTACGTAGGGGAAAATCGCTTTTCGTAAGTTGTTGGACAATTGTGACATGCACAGTGCATAAAATGCTTAGTTTTCTTCTTTTTAAAAACAGCATTAATATATGGCATTTTTTCCATCAAAGTTTTGCCCCAACTTGGTGTGTATGGCAATGTAGGGAGAACAAAAATCACCCTCGCTGTAGGGGGGAAAGCCCATGTGTGGCCGGATGCATAATCCATTCGATAACTAACTTATATATTGCGTTAACTGCTGTGAACACTATTAATGTTTTGGGAGTTTCCCGTGGTTACCGCCGTGCGTTTAACTAACGTAAGCATTCTACATACGGCCACAGAACGGCAACACTGCTTTCGCGCAAGTGTAACATCAGTCTATGCTATGGCTGATGTCAGTCTGACGGAGGTTTCGAAATCTAGATCAATCAGCCATCACAACAACACACGAGTACTGCGACACACAAAAGGAAAAGTAGGGCAAGAATAGTGTTATACAAATTGTGGAAGTGGAATTAATGTTGTCAACAAGGCGCGGATGGCACGCACGCCGCCGGTATACATTAACACACTAAGGCACATGAACATGACGCATGTATGAGGCATGATGACAATGACATTTAAAGCTCCCCCTCCCCCCTTCCCCTCCCCCTCCCCCGCGCGCATCTCCCTCCC
>JAWQUT010000007.1:442464-454702 GCA_033807755.1 Ellobium chinense
AGAGGGACGTTGGGTGGGGGAGGGGGAGGGGAGGGCTGATTATAGTGGTTTGTGTTTTATTTTAAAAAAAGTATTCACGCTGATGACTAGATATTGATACCAGAAAGTGGCAGTACTGTTCTAACCCTAGTTTCTTCCCAAAATTTAGCACAAACATACAGATCTAAATAATTCATTGAAGGTTCACTTTATCACCAAAGAGAAAAGTGGTAGTACACTAACATCTTGCCACACAACAAAAAACAGTCTGTAAAGTTTGTCTGAGACGAAATGAACTAAGTTTTTTGGTGATTTTTTTTTCTTTCTTTCGGTTATCACCGGCAAGGAGAATATTCAATCTTTTTTACCCTCAAATCTATAATTCTATATTATTTTATTAATCAGAGATAAAAAAGAAGAATCACTTCTTGCTCTAAATTGTATCAGCTATACTGCGTAAAAAGAAGATCCTTTGCGAAATAATTATAAACATTATGCAAGGGATTCACAGTCTATTATAAGAGAAGTGTGTACGACCGTCAACAAGGATGTTATAAAATCTTGAGATCGGTGCAAATCGTAGTTACAAGCACATACAAAACTGACATGAAGTCGTCTAGAGTCACGTGCTCATGTGAGTCAGATCTTATGAAGAGTCAGACTGTCTCTTGCCTATTCTTATCCCCATTCTGCTGTTACATTAGTTCATTTCATTCAGTTCATTTAATCCAGTTCAGATAAGTTCTAACTGACGAAAGTGTCTAACCGAGATGTTATAGGGACTGCAAATATAGAAAAGATTATACTACATTTACATACAATCAGGATTAATTTGAAATTGTAGCAGCTTTATGTTGTCCATTTTCTATTCTCCTGCAACAGTATTCATTTCTTCAAACGTGATCCATTCCTCCCTTACGTGTTTAGAAAGACACAGTGACAATCAGAACTGACATGTTGACGTGGTCTTGTGACTCTGTGTAATTATGTCGAGACCTTTCTTCATGACTGGCTCTCCCGACATTTAGATTTACTTGGTTTTGATTAATGATTCTTCGTTGGCTTTGTAACTTGTGAAGAGGAGCTCGCATCTGAATAATTTAAACTACTCATGTGGAAATGCAAACATTTCAATACTGGCACCACGCAGGGTGCAAATCGAAAGTTTCATTTGCTAATTATTAGCGCACGGGACAAAATGTTTATTGCTAGTAACACACAGTGTATAATGTTCCATCATGCGGTCTAAACAGAACTTTAAATATTTTTCAATGACATCATGTGATTAAGTGAAGACGGGGTTCCGGGAAAGGATTTTTTTTCCATTTTTTTTTTTCCTAATGAAAGATGTAGGGTGTGTATGTGAGAAAGTGTGAAGAGTGGGTAAGACATTGACCCAGTACTCCATTATCAGCAGTCTAACACTTTGGGGTTCACTGTCAAGACAAAATCACCTTGGGTCCCTCATCATGTCGCCCTAAGGGCCATTCCCTAGAATCATTATGGGCGGTCGAAGAAGATTCTAGAATTTGAGAAGGAGCAAATCTTATTTTGAAAGTACTTTCAGGTGAAAAGAAGGAAGGGTGAAGCGGTTAAAGGGGAAAGTAGAAGCGCACATGAAGTGCCACTGTAAACACAAGGTAAGGTTAGTCGGCTTTTGACAAAGATTACTGAAACGATGTACAGCTTTGCAGTGTTGCTAGGCCACATTTTAAGGAGGTGCTAAACCAAACTTGCAAAAGCACCAAAACCTTCAAAACTTTCAAATGTAGTCAGCTGTTTTTTAAAGGAATAAATAACATAGAAATAAAACGATTTCTTATCTCAGTCTCCAAGTGTATACATTCCAAGTTCTTTTGGTCCAGATTTTTAATGAATAATGCATACCGCCTTCACTTGGAAATGATGACAGTATTGACAGAATATATAGAGAAATTGGATAAAAATCAAACTCCAAGGAAATAGCCAAAAAGTAACCAAGGAGCCACAGTATTAAAAAAACGAAAAAAAAAACAACGCGCCATGGGTCTTGAAATCTAGCCAAATTTGGCGTCCTGGGAGCCAACCTGGCAACACTGCTGCCTTGGGGCATAGGGTCTTAAAGAGACTTTAATAATGAATGAAGTAAGATGTCTTTAGACTCGTAAGGGAGTTAAGCAGTAATACCGTCTTATTTTGCTAAACGCTTGAAGACTCTACACTGCAGGGTCTACTGACCTCTACCCATGTATCTCTCTGCTCCGTAACTCTTGCGCACACAATTTCTGATGTATGAATAGCTAAGAAACATTCACTGGGTTTCCTCTTTTTGTATTGTTAACGCAGCAACAGAACACTTCAATATTATCTTCAATGGCCAGTTCCATAAAGTAACAGGCCATAAACTTACACCATAATATCACCCTATCCCTATCTCTAGTATAGCTGCCACTTCACCATTTAACCACTTGCTTCATATCATTATGATGTACATAATGTGCATATCTACTCTTTATTATAAAGAGCTCTTAGACGCACTGACACGTCCCGGAAGTAGCATTCCCGTTTCATATCCAACGTATTCATACGTCTTATTATTCCTTATAGTACTAATGAACTATTCATACCTACAGGCTAATGAGCTTGTGGCAATCTGATGACATCCGCACTTCAAAAAAATAAAAACCATGATGAGGCAAGGGGTTAAAATACAAGGACAGCTGTCAACTGTCATGAGTGACAAGCGCAACACATTAAAACAACAACATATAAACTATACATTAACTAAACACTCACCTGTGATTGCAGCGGTTTCCTCGGTGATTTGGCTGGTTTGGAGTCGGAATTGGAGCGTGCTCTGAATTTGCTCATGAACCCCATCCCCCCGTCCTTATAGCCCGAGGGCCCCGACTTGTGTCTCACTCGGTCCTCGTCTGGAACACTCAACATCTGTCCCTCCAGAATCTGCCCCATGGGGGTAAGAATTTCCTGAGAACCCCCATGCTTGCTGTTTGTCTGGGCAGCGAGGGTAGATTCGTCCATCGAGTGCTCGGTCTGAATGGTCGGCTTTTTCAAGGGCCGCTTTAGCCCCGAGACGTCCGACTTGGATCGAGGGCGGAAAGTCTCAAAAAATCCTTTTTTCTTATCCTTGTCTTTATCCTTATCTTTATCCTTTCGCTCATCACGCTCGCTTGACTTGTTCCGACTCTTGGATTTGCTGCCGAGGAAGCCTTTGAGGGCTGAGGAACCGGAGGAAGACCGCGGTCTGCCGTGGTAGTCGCTTGCGTCTGTCATGCTGGATTCAGCTAGATCAGGCTCAATCAAGGGCATGGCAAAGGCACTCAGGTCCTGGAAAGAGAAAAGAAAAGTTGGTTGATTGGTTGTTGGGTAGTTAGGTGGGCTGGCTGCCTAACAGATACAGTAAATCTGCACTTCAACACGGTAACTTGGCTTTTAACGACCTTAATCCTCCAGAGACATGCAGTCAGCACATATTATTCACCAGCAAAAGTTAGACTGAGAAAATGTCGTCCTGGTTCTTTCAGCCAGAGTGCTCGTGCTGTCTTGCACTTCTGACTTTTAGGCCGAGACTAGCTAGCTAGGGGGACTTTTGAGAACTTGCATACTGAATGTTACTAAATCTGTATTCAGCACTGATGTGCTAATGCAATTCTTTTGAAGGTAAGAGATTCACCAATCGTAAATGCGCAAGCACTCATTTACCATTTTATTTTATTCCTAACATTCCCCTAAGGCAAGGTAGGGTGAAAATCCAGCCTATCAGTTCCAGCAACGATGAGTTGACGTCCAGTCGATATTTAGAAGACAATGACTTACAATGTAAACATTGCTGAAGGGTATTTGAAGCAATTTGTCTCTGAAGTGATCGCATTCGGGGCTTCCCTTGGGATGCTGTGGGAAATGGGTATTGGCATTGTCACTTCTTTTCATCTTTACATTTGACGCTATGTACATAAATACGCCTACGAGAGAAGACAATCTTTGTGCCAATAGATGAGAAAAAGGAGGACATCAGGATAAGGAGGACATCAGGATAAGGACGAGTGAAGAGAACGAATGAGAGATAAAAAGAAACACATATAGGGATAAAGAAATCAGAAAGGAATACAGACTGGTACGTGTAGCAGTTTTTATTGTATGCAAAAACTTCCAGCGCGGGGAACGAAGAAAAATCCAATCATTATCATCAACCGCATCTGTGATCGAATAGGATATACCGCGTATACTTCACAAGGAAATAAGCCGATACATGCTATCGTCAAAACATGCGTTCACACTTAGTTCTTCACCACTGCTCACACTTCCAGGACAAAAGCGCTCAAGCATGTCTTCACATGAGAACAGATGGTCGCATTAGACTATGAGCCAGACCAGTAGATATGCATGAAAATAAGAAGAGAAAGAGAGAGAAGCACAGCATAAAAGCATTTTACAACGGTATTGATCTTTCTGATTAAAATGGCCGAGCCGCACGCCCGCTTATTCCATGTAAAGTTCTCTTTCCAAGTCCCCTATCTTCATGTTTAGCTCATGAATTCAAACACCCGCACATCTGAAATTATGGACTGGTCCTTTGGAATTCCAGTTCGTGAGATTCCATATTACCATTCTATCATTAGATGTATAATTAAGCTAAGAGAATACTGTATACGGTGGGGCACTCCTAATACGGACGCACTTTGTACGTAAACACGGATACTGAGCACACTAGCTTTGGTTCCTATTTTTCTTCTAAGGGTACTTGTATGGTTATTACGTATTTCTGATAATAAGTACACTCTGTTCGGTCCCAAGGTGTAAGCATTATCCGTGCTCCATTGTACAGCCTTATTATTGAGGATCCCTTAAGACGCGCTGTCAATTTTGTCTGTTTTGATAAACTTGCACAGTTTTGTGACAGCAAAGAGGCACGAGAGGCAAGTATCGATTTTTTTTATAATGGGTATAACGACACACTGTTATCACAGTTTGGTCAGAGGCGTGAGTTACGAGAAAATCTGGCAATGAACTGACCAAGCTGATTGGCCACCTAAAACTCCTGGCCAGTCCTGGCACAAAGACATCACGAACTTGCCAGGCTGATAAAAGGAAATATTGATGGGCTGGCAGCCATTAGCCAATCATTATTAAGGAATGTTTGTCCTACTGACACCCCGTTTAAACGCATTCATTCCACAGCGATGAAAACAGAAAAACTGGCACGCAGTCTGTTTGTTAGCCTGCTCCCCGCCACACGTAAGCAACAGACATCGTCCAAACAGACGGCTGCACACACAACAATGCCAGTTATTCGTTGATCTGACAGTGCGAAAAACAAACAAAACAAAAACAGTTATGCGTAATCACGACTGAAACCCATTTCAGATTTAGTGTAGACCTGTGTGCCATCGGTTGGCTAATCTGCGCGTTGGTGCTCTCGTCGTGGCGGAATTTGCTGTTGCTGTTGTTGTTGTTGTTGATGATGTTGGTGTTGTTATTATTGTTGTTACTTTTTCAACTCTATTTACTGTGGTAACTCCCCACTCTTTTTCCTCACTCTAGCTTCATCCCCTCTACCCTCCCATCTCCAATCCAAACCTCTCCCTCTGGAAATAATACAAAAACAAAAAAAAAGACAGATGCATGATCATTTCATTCAATCCTTGTTTTCATCAAGTTTCAGGAATAACACACAAAATACAAGGACTTGTTGCTCTGACCATATTGCCAAGTTTTTCTTAACAATTTACACCCAAACTAAGCTAAATTACTCCACTACATTCCATACAGTTCGTCTGGTAACCTTTTGACAGATAGTGTAAATTTACAAACAAACAAAACCTCCTGGGCGGAGGTTATATATCTTTTTCAGTGCCATGTCAAATTGACTCATTCCTTTGATACGTAAATTTTCTTCATAGCTGAAAAAAAAATAAAAGGTTCACGACACTTAACTCTTTCTTCTAAATGTGTTGCTTGAATGATCTATCTTGTGTTCTTCCTTGTTTCCTGAGATGCGATGGATGTACAGGCGGTAAAGAGACGTTGCGTGCCTGGAGATCATCAATGGCCAAAAAGAAAAAACAAAACCTCATTAAGTCTTTGCATACTATGCTGAGATGAACCAATGGCTCACTGGACGGGTTTTGTCGTAACAAATCCCAGAGAGGTCCAAGGCATCATTGAGAGTTAACATCCAATATATCTGAACACGCATTCCTCAAAGTCACGGTTACCTCGAATCAGGTTTTGGCAACATTACATGTGTACAATGTTTCTGAACATGCAAATCTCAAAAACACATTCGTCAAAGTCACGGATACCTCGAACCAAGTCGTCTTTATCTTCATCTATTACAATGAGTTCACAATTTCCTGAAAACATGGATAAGCCGAATATACTTTCTAGGCCTAACAATTTCTACAAAAGCGTTTTCAACTGCATAGGTTTGTGAAAAATTAAGACGGTGTGTCAATTCAATTTCTTGCCCTTTAAAGTTTCTATTCTTTAGAGACGTGTAAAAATATAGCGAACCCACATAAAATAGAGTAAAATATGAATTATGCAGGAATAAAGTACCAACACTTATCACATGTGCAAAAAATCAATGCTCTCTTTGTGGTTATTGATGTTTTGTGTCCCTGAGAGCGGGTCGCCCTAACCGAAAACTTTTTCGCTGTGAAAGACCTGTAACAATGTTGTTCATCGAACACGGATCAATCATTTATAATCAGCTGATTGGATTGCGGTTACCTGGGCCCTGCTTCCCTATTAGAGACATTTCCAATGCAATTAACATGTGCTTCATGAGAGAGTTATGATCCCAGACCAAACACGGTATATATAGCGCATTACTATTTTTGCCATGTAAAATATAGGCTAGTACATGTACTAAGGGACTTTGCGGACTCTAACCTCATGAACTGGACATACCTACCGATTCGTAGTAGCAAAGCTCTGGTTCCAGAACCTTGTTTATTTGTCTATTACCATGTTAATATTACACACTGGAACAAGTCACAAGCTCGAAATGATGAAATGGTTCCCTAGAAGTTGATTGTGCGATTTAGTAATGTTATATTTCCACTTCTATGATTTTAAAAATACTTTTTGACAAATTGCAATTAACTATATCGTGCGATTAGGCAGAGTCAATAGGATTTAAATTGCAGGATCGTTGGTGCGGATCCACCCTGCAAAGCCTAGGCTAACGGTGAAATTAGGAGCGTTTCAGTTTCATGGGAACATATTGTAGCTTACAAGATGGCCCATAAAACGGGCTACTGGACCACGTTCCTCTTGTTTATTTGGTCAGAGTAACCTACAAAAGTATGTCTGCAATCTCTTCTCTCCACCTCTTATCCCCCCCTCCCCCTCCACCAACCACAACTTCCTCAGCACATGATAGTACTGGCTTACCTGAGACCCTCTCTGCCGAGCCTCGTCAGGAACAAGACATGAGCGGACCAGGTTTCGGAGGCATGAGCACATGGCGACAGCGAGGGCGGGGCTAAGGCTGAGGGTGGGGCTGGCCTTTGGGGCGGTCACAGAGGCCACAGCCCCACCCCCCACCGGGGAGCCAATTGGGATACGTAATGCATTGTCTATAACTGGATAGTCACTGCGACAGTAGGCCGGGCTACAGCACGTCATTGTCACTCATCTCCACACTGGACTCCGACACGTCATCCGACGCCATGATGGACCGACTATACTTCTTCTTTGCTTCCAACTGTCGCCGCCCAGAACTTACGCAAAATAAGTACTTAAAATAATACTGCGTTCACGCATTTTTGTAGGTCTGCCACATATAGTCCATCTGAATGTAAATACGACCACAGACTTCCCAATAATGTTACTGCACGTCCTTCGAAGCGACAACGCTCACTCTGTAGTCATGACAACACAGTTTGTAGCCAACGAAAGTGGCAATCTGACATTATCTGCATTTAATAATACCCCATCTTCTCCCCTCCCCCAACCCTGGCCCGTTCCATGCCCAGCCCACACACACACACACAAATAGCCTTTTCTCGAGTGACCTTCAATTTAATCCCGTCGATTCGATCCTTACATAACTGTCTGCAACGCCACGGCCTGCAAAAGTTTGGGTTGGGGGAGGAAAGAAAAAATCTGCACTTAATTTTGAAACAAAGCCAGGAAAAGAGGACGGAATGCTCCACTGGAAAATATTTCAAGACATCATCAGTATTTATAGGATGCAGAGGTAAACACGTCACATGGCGCAGTGGATGTCAAAAGGAGCAAGAGTTGCGGGGACTGCTCAACCCTTCCAGGCATTCGATATTGGCTACCTTTAGATGGCCCTGTAGGGCATTAATGTACCCACACCCTCTACATTAAACGCTCCATAAATTCCATAAGATGTTGTATTAAAATGTTAAATGTTTTGTATAAAATGTGATGCAAAACGCACCCATGAATGCTTCGGAGAAGTTTCTGATGAATAAAATGGGATTTAATTTTTTCCCAGGAATGCTCCCAGTCCCACCCATCTTCACAATGATAAACATGTGTAACGTAGGTTGACTACCTATTAAAGCCTCCGACAGTGGTAAAAAAGCGCTGCTTGTTTAATTATGTGTTTGCCCATGTGAACAAAACCAATGGTAGCAAAGTGTTGCTAAGATAGTGTGCGAAACATAATGATGTTCTGGAAATTCATGTTCTGAAGAGATTTTGAAACGAAAATCAAAAATGCGCAATTATACCCACGAATGCCTGGAATGGTTATACTGCATAGAGCAAAAGGGAATTTTTATACCAAACATCTGTGGGCTAAAAGACACTGGAGTTAACAGAACAATAGGCCTATAATGATAAACGCATCTGCACTTTAAACATCACCCACACGGCTGTGGCCTCAACCTTGTGCACTGAGGGTTAGGCTACGGCCTTAATAGTGAAAAACCCATGCATCCACAATGAAATGGTGCACTCTACACCGACAGTCTACAGCCTAAAGTACTCTGAGAAGAGTTGTGTCAGCGATGGGTTTAAATCAGTCACTGAGATTTAAACACAGCGGGAATTCCAACGTTGTTGGAGTTAGACAATGATCTTTGCACTCCCACTTCCGAGGCACAACACATCCCACGCGTGTCACCGAAGGTATCACGTTCAGCCAAAACAACGACGGCACACACACGACCCAAATGTGTTGATAGATAAAACATAAATATCAGTTCAGTCGACTCCCTCCTTCGGCAATCAATACTGCCTTACTTGCATTACCAGCCAGCATCAGCGCGCGAGAGGGGGGTGAGCGGACTTGAAAACTTCGAACACAATCGACTACGAGGCGGCACCGGTTGTAGCCTGGCTGTGGAAACGCGGCCTTGACATCACTGGGTTTGATTCGACACAGCAAAGGTAAAACTTCTAGACTATCGCACGACAGACAACACGCTGCACATTATATGCATACACAACAGTCCTAGGTCATTCTAGCCTCGCGCGCACAGAAGAGAATCTGAAATCATCAACACACACAGATTGTACACGCTGCACGGCCGGCACATCGGTTTTAAAAAGACCAATCGAATCGTGGCACTGCCACAATAAGGTTAGTTTTATGCAGTTTTCCTATTCTCTTTTCCTTAGGCTATGTTTTCTCTTTTTGTTCCGCAACACCATCAGTGAGGTTCTTGCGCGTTTAGTGGCAACACTGCTTTAGCGAAATCCATTTGCCATTAGCCGCTAAATAATAAACTGCTAGTATTACATCCGTCAGCTGTACATTTCATTGCCGCAGTCTACGTAATAATGTATGTTATCACTTTTGTAGTCCAAAATATACTAAAACTGTCTGGGCCAGGTCCAAAATATCTCGTCAAGCACTTAATATTAAAGTCATGACTATATTTATTACGATCCTATCACCACCAAACACTCCAGCGGCCATTCCAGATAATGAGCTGCACATGTATGTACAGTACTGCTCTACACAGACACAGCTTGTCAGCTGTCTTACCTAACAACAACACACAAAAGGAGAGTACCACAAAATTGTACACGTTTCTTAAGCCAAGAGTTCCCTGGTACTCTATAAACGTGTAAGACTAAACAACACTCGGACAAATGGCGCCAGGTTAGGGGTACGCTTGTAAGGGACTAATATGACGTCATTCTGTCCGCGATTTTGTCAGGTAGGAAGACCGGAGATATCTTGTTTCCACACATATCTTTGTTTAAAAATTCAGTTGCTGTCACACATAGCGTTGCTGTCAACGAAGGGCACCCATCCCTCACAGACTGTTGAAGATACTGTGTGCTGAAGAAAGTCACAATGTCAACCGTTTGATTATTGCGTCAACTTGTCGCTAAAGGTCACATAACCTGGCTCGCTGAGTGGCCAGCCCTGGGTCCCCAGATCTGCTGTCCTTCAGTATCAATTCAAAGAGACTGAAACCTCACTACCACAGTCTTTCTGGCTCTCTGTCTTTATCTATCTATCTATCTATCTATCTATCTATCTATCTATCTATCTATCTATCTCTCTCTCTCTCTCTCTCTCTCTCTCTCTCTCTCTCTCTCTCTCTTTTTCCATTCTCACATATTTTCCTCGAAGAAAACAACAACTGACCAGCCTTCACTCCTGCACTTCTGTCTGTTTTCTGTGGCGAACCATCGTTTGTCTCCATCTCAAGCGCTCTTATAATTCTTTCACTTAATCTTCCCCAGCTCCCCAGAGCTCCCCAGCTCCCCAGAGCTCCCCAGCTCGTGCTTCAGGGCACATTCCTCTCACGTCACACCAGCTTTTATGACACAAGGCCTAAAAATAGGCCACCGCTGACCGCAACGATGCGGTGACCGCCACCAGTGAGGGGTGCTATTTTGCGGACTGGAGTCGAGTTTTAGTTCGAAGTTCTCGCTCCCCATGGACGTCTAGCCCAGTCGAAAGCAGTGGACACAATTCAAAGGTCTACATTCTGGCACGCACTCACACGCACATATGCAAAAACACACACCATTACGGGATACACTCACGCACACTCTCGCACGCACTCTCTGATCGGTTCGATGTCTGGTGGCAGAACTGGGCGTAGTGATCAGGCAGGATCAGACTAGAGAGATCTTGATTATTGGCTGTGTGCTTGGGCCAAGATTTACAGAGCTGAGCAATATAGCGGGGGAGGGAGAAAAAAATAATCAGAGAATGGGAAAAGAGAAAATGAGAGAATGGTTGAAGGCTGAAAGAAATAATAACGAATAAAAAGCCAAACCGGCAGAAAAACGAACAAAAGCAGAAAATGAATAGCAGGATGGGATGCATTAATATTTTTTGTCTCGTGGGCTTTTTGTCAGAACTTGGCTGTGTGTGATGGGACAGTCATGTTGACTCTTACAGATGATATGATAGACACAGAATCAATGCAATTGTTTCAACAAGACCTGGTATTTGAATCAGTAACAGATGAAACAGAATGCAAATGTCAAATACCACTTCTGTGTTCATACAGGGCAATGAATTAGATCTACTTATATGGCTATGACAGAAGATCAAGTCTGCCAACAAACCCTGGAAAAAAAAAAGTAATTTTGACAAAAGATTCTTCTAACTGCTTCTAACTTTCAGTATGATAAATTCTCTCTCTCTCTCTCTCTCTCTCTCTTTCGCTCTCTCTCTCTCTCTCTCATTATTTTCTTTTCCTCATCTTTCTCTCCCTCCTCTCTTCCTTCCATCTCTAGTCTGCCTCCGCTCTGCCTTTCCACACCGCTAGTGGGTGGCAGCCCATAAACCACTTCACTCATTTTTTTTTTTTATCGACAAGTTGGGCATTGATGAAATCTGGGCATTGTGCCGGAGACAGTTTCGCTCTGTGTCTCAGCCAGTGCCTTGTTTTGCCACAAATCCCATTAGACCCACGCGCACTCAGCATTGTGCAGTGTTGTGTGGGTCGATGTACTAGGTAATGATTTATAGATTGATGGTATGGATTGGTTGGCATGGCTGCATAGCTTGCAACAGTTGAAGATATTAAGTTCTTTCAGCAGTTCATTTTACCGCGGTTTATAGGTTCTCATAGTCGAAAGCAAGAAACACATGAAGTGATGTTTGTCATATTTATTGGATGGGTGGAAAACGTAGGTATGTGTAGGGCTGGCTGGCTGGCTGGCTGGCTGGCTGGCTGGCTGGCTGGATGGCTGGATACTTGGATGGATGGATCGATAGGTGGATTTTAATGCAGTATTTATCCTCACAGTCACACACCTTTTATCCTTAATCTCTCCTTTCCCACCCCTACCCCCCCCCCCC
>JAWQUT010000007.1:458231-472877 GCA_033807755.1 Ellobium chinense
AAAAAAAAACGAAGTAATGAAGGACAAAGTATAAGGTGGTGTGTAGTGTGTTACGGATGATAGGGTTCACACGGGAGAAATTGTTACACTTTTTTCAGAGCAAGGGAAACAACCGCTGATGATCTCATATGGGTGATGTACCGATCTGAGTTATTGCACCTTTACCCTGCCACTGTTGAACTTTTTACATTATGAGTGAATATGAGATTAAATAAAACACGCTCGAACAAGTTTCCTATGCTGTATACTAGACTGATTTTTTTTTTACCTGAAACAATTTGTCTAAAATTTTAAAAAATCAAAAAATTCTGACGCATGAGGTATGATCCAGAGATGTTCCCAGTTTTGCAACATTAAGTAACGCCTTCACTAAGCCTAGATATCAGTAACCTTGTCATCTTAATTCGGGACAAGGGGCTAAGAGTACACTTAACAGCAGACATCAATTTCTTATCCCATCTCATCAAAATACAGCTACTCCACCTGGCTTTCATTGTGACTAGTAATTCTGCAGTTATGTCCCTTACACCGCCATCGTAGCACCAGAATTGTGACGTCACGGGATCTTTTCGATATTAATAAAACGCTTCTTCCAAATTTGTGTCCCACATTTCTTGAGAACTACGTAACGTAAAAACATGCGGTTTGCGCCTAAATTCGTAGTCCTTTTTTTTCTGCTTTTTTTTTTATGAAAAAGAATGTGTATAACAACGAAATACAATCCTTCCTATAGATCTTTTAAATTCGCCCGATTCGCTAATCGTCAGCAAAGCCGGTCATACTCTTAACACCAACGCCGTGTTGTGTTTACGAATTGGCGGTAGATCTATGCAACAATGCCAGCAAAGCACCTATTTGGCAGAGTTTTGCGGCCTCTATTCTTGCGTGTCTGCATCACCCATGTTGAACTTTCTCTACTCCTCAGTTTTTGTGAGTAGTCGACTTGTTATACATATATTTTCTCCTGGACAGTTTTTGTAAGTTGTCACAGTATGTAAGCATACTCTCGTTTTCTGGTTAGTCTTAGCCGCGGTGGTCCCACTCCGCCTTTGCATCGGTGGATTCGGGATAAAGTGCGGAAAGAGGAAGCTAAATATATAGTCCCCGAGTTACGGAGCGCGAAATCCAAGGACCTGAAATCGACAGAAGAACTGCAGGTCTCTTACCATGATATTACATATTAATGACATCAGCCGTCTTAAAATATTTATGTGGACGCTTGTAATTCATATTTGAATCAAACCGGTTTACGAGGTATTGGTCTGGGGGTCTTAGAGACGATCGAACATAGAACTTATGCTTGTAGTTTTATCTTTAAAAGTTTTGAAGCCAAATGGAAAAGGTAAAATCAATCTGAAAAGCATACCCAGAACCTGAAAAATGGCTAAATTAAACAAAATCATGAAAACTTCTTAGCTTTAATTTCATAAATGCGCTGACATTTGTTTGTAGGCACGCGGCCAGGCTTTTAGGGAAATGGCTTGTTTTCATAGAACAAAATAACTAGTCTAGTGTTTCCAAAATAAAACGACATTAAATTATACATGTAAATCAATGGCTGCATTTGGAATGCTTAAGTTGAGAAGAAGAAGATAACCTTTTCATGAGAGTACACTTTCACATGGCAACAATGATAACAATAATTCTATTCAGCTTCATTAAGTACATCACCTCCTCCCCATCCCCCACCCCTATTTCTCACTCTTTCTTTCCCTCGGTCACATCGACCCGTCCTCCATTCCTGAACAGGATCACTGGGTCAAGATCACTGGTGACAAATCAAAACAAAAATAAAATGGAACCGAAGTCGGGAATAACATCGGCGGCTATAATTGGCGATGAGCTAAAAATAAAGTGTCCTAGCTACCAGTTCTAGGGGTTTGGAGGTCTTGGGTCTAGCAGCGAGGATAACAGCTCTGTTGTCAGTCATGTTTGTTTACGTGACCTCCTTTCCCGTAGAGAGCTTACAGATCACTCGTCTTCAACCAGTAGTAATGGCACGTTTCGCTTAACAGCAACAATGTACAGAAAACGTTACACAAGCCACCGAAAACACACAGCAATCTCCACCCTCTATTAAGAGTTGCAAGTTAAGGACATCGACTGTATCAATCTGGCTGCAACATCATGAACTAAAGATTAAACCCAGTGCACTCGATGCGCTGTTGTATTACTATTAGCACCATAAAGGGCTTCCAGGTACTCCCTGGAACAGATCTTCTTGTAACGATAATAATAAAAAACAACTACTATTTGAGTTCTTTAACCCATTACCCTAGTGTTTATCGGTGCAGCAAAACCTTAGCCTGCTTTGTACATTCCACCTCCGTCCCGTAGAGGCTTAGACTACCTGACCACATCAAAACAAGCCATAATTCTCACAATACACGACAAATTCCCCTCCTCCTTTCCCGAACTTCGGTCAAAACAAAGCCCTTGTCTTTCCCTTCTCTTCTCTTAACCTCCTCATTTCTGCCCCCCCCCCCCCCCCCCACACACACACACACACTCCAGTGAGATGTGCCTTGACACTAAAAAAAGCGATGATTTCCGCAAGCGTTTGGATCATTGAATTAATGTGGTGAAAACTTATGTGCATGATTACCATACTCAGGGCAGGGGCGTAGCAAAATGCGAGATGGCACTCCAGCTGATGTATGAAGGTTCTGCGACCCCTTTTCCCCTATCCACAATACTCACTCACGCATAGACATGCACCTACGAATTAAGGGCGAATATTTTCGCTTGAAGAAGGTGCTTGACTGGTTATGGAGCAATCTCCTCCTGGGGCGGATCAACGGAAAGGCAAAGTGGCCATGGAAAAGTTTCTTCAGTCCCGTCGCCTCCCCTATCCACACTCCCAAAACCCCAGCGTATGGCGTGAGAAGAAGAGAAAACGAGAAAGTTCCTAACACAGATTCTGCTCTGGCACCCCTACCCATAGGTAAACAAACGGGTCCGCCCTTGCCGTTCCCCTTCCCCTTCCTAACTTGTCCATAAGCCGCCTATACTGACCGCATGAGCGCAGCTTCCACAGGAGACGTTGTAAACACCCTGTTTACTGCAGGCAGAGTAAGCTATTTTTAGGCATATGACCTTTGCATGATCTCATCCAGGTCAAGACTAAATCGATAGGCGGACCAACGCCGTGAACCGGGAGTAGAGTGTTTTTGTCACGTGACCCGTGTTATGCCCTCTACTCCCACGACCGGTACCTTTGTTAAGAGTGCAAGAATTAAACGCTGTCATCACATTGGATGATGGATGGTCGGATAAGAACGATCGCACAGGTGAATTCCCCTCTCTGTACTCTTCATCGTTTCTCCACACTTGTGACCCAGTTTCGATTTTTCTTTTTCGTTGAAAGTCGAAAACAAATCCGACCTTTCTGTTTTCGTTCGTGTCTAGATCTAGATCTGTGTCAGAGAATTTCTTTGTTATGCACTTTTCGATCATAGCAAGATGACAAATTTGATCATCTATTTAGTGTCCCGCAGTTTGAATCCTTGGTATGATTTCTTACATCTGCAGTGTTTATTATTTTCTGTTTTTGTTGTCATCGCTATGAACCAAAATTTTATAACATTTCAAAGATTCCGATTTGGTATTCTGGCATTCTCAACACGTAGTACTGCACATTGTACTGTATTAGGGCATACGTAGTTTTTGTGGATGTTAACATTAGTACATATACAACACATCTAGTCTAGATCTAGATCTTGTGCCTGGTATGAATGCTAATTGCTGACAAGATACAATTTCCACAACGCACATGTAGTTGTTATGAAAGTTGACTTATAGTTTTAAGCATGCGACGGTGAAGGCAGTTGGAGCTTAAGGAGGAAGGAGGGAAGAGAGAGAGGATGTTTATGGTTATTTTGTGAGAATGTGAGTGCTGGCCCAAATCATTTTAGGTTTAAATAAAACACTGGTAAACTTCAAACGAACGAACTGTGCAAACATCCGGAGAAGAGGTCAATGCCATTAAAAGAAAAGGGGAGGGAAGCTTAAAACTAGTTTTAAGAAAGCAAAAACAAAAGACGTGTTTATCTCGTGCAGAAATTTAATATTATTGTCGGCGTGCCATAAATAATAATAAAAAACGAGTGCTCGGCTGCAGGTATGTGTTTGTGACAAAGAGGCTGACAGTATCAGGTCAGAATTTTCACATCTCGTAGGACTTCCGATTGATCCACCTTGCGCAGTCATGTGATGTTTACTCGTTGCTAGCTGCACACAGCTTTAGTTCTGTAGGGTGTATATATACGTGGAGAGGGCAAATGTGGAAGTGAGCAGCAGCGGCGAATCCATTGACACACACCACCACACAAAACGGGGGGGGGGGGGGGGNGAGGGGTGTTTCCTCCTATTTTAATGACCCCTTCTTGAGTATGGTATAGACAATAATATGCAACACTACAGATTTCATAACAGGGGAATCAGCATCTAATCACGTCTACCCTCCCTAGCCTTCGCTCATTGTGTATATCAAGGATGTATACGGAATGAACAGCTTCTCAGAACTATCGGCAAGTGAATGGTGACATTTATAAGTTGTATTTAGTGAGCGGCACTAATGAGGTATTTTCAGACGGGTCAGTTACACCACGTGATCTAGGGATTGCTAGGATATTTTGATAAATGACGAGTAATCATACATAAGCAGAGCATGTAAACAAACCAACGTGTGAGCAAGATTTCCTAGGTCACGTGATGGATCTGAAAATACCTAACTAATGCTGCATTGACTATACAACAACTTCTGGAGGAGGCGGGTTCACGAAAAACGATGAACCCACTTGGATCTGCCAGTGGTGGGAAACTGAAGAAAAGGTTGCTCACACAGGATAAAGAAATCCCATTCACTCTGTTTCTGCAGCATCATTCGTACATCAAAGTAAAGGTCTTTGCAGGAAAGTGCGTTTAGGGAAGAGACAGTGACAATCTCTCTTCCCATCTCATCTCAATTCAGAATCCAAAGTCTGTTCGTCTAACAGCCTCAGGTTTCTTCCATACATTATGTACTGTCATTCCGATTATTCGGGAGAAATGCAAAAGTAGCGATTAAACGTAGGGGAGATTATCAAATAATAGCCAGTGACTTTCATATAAAGAAAACTTACCCTGGCTGCTCAATCGTATTTACAAAAATATGAAAATATTAGTATTGGTCCGTGGAGTATACAGAAACAATTAATATTGAAAATTGCTAGGGCTTAGTGTCATTTTCTTAACATACTGTATTGTGATTTACCCCTGTCTAGCAGCGGATCAGAGCGTAGTTAGCGTTTCAGCGAACTCGACTTTCACACACACATTATGTAGCATCATAGCCTTTATCATTTTAATATGTCACGCAGAAGCATTTTCGGTGCATAAAACTAAATGCTGGCGAGAAGATGCAGAAACTTATGGTGCGGAACTTTCTTTTGCCCATTCTATTTTTTGTAAAGCGCTTTCAGCAGACAACACCATGCATTGCAGGGTTCCCGGGTAAGCTCGTAATTTAAAAAGAGATTAAGTATTTTCTTACGGACTCAAATTGTAATGATTCAGTGGAAGTTTCAGTCTGCCTGGTTATGACTAAGTGGTCTACTGTCGTTTAATCCTTCCATTATGTGAAAATCTGCTAAACTAAATCGGCAACAGCCTGTGGCGAAATGACTCCCCGTGCTGTGTCTACGTGACATGAGCCATCCATAATTTGTGCTTTGTGATCCGCAGTTGTAGGCTGCTTCCTAAAGGTCAGTAGTAAAACCTTTTAAAATAGCAAATTATTATATAATGCATAATCGGTCACTGCAGTGAACTGTACGAGAACGTTGAGAATGCACGTGAATGTAAGAATGCATTGTGAACATGTGTGAAGTTAATAGTTGTAGTGCTTAAAATGTCCCTGTGCTGTCCCGTTGCATACTGTATTTTGCCCATGTATCACATATGTGGTCTGGGCTTATTTCTATTAAACTTGTTGCTGCAGATGTATAGAAATAAACTGGCTTGGATATAACAGCAACTACACCTACATAAAAATGTTAAACAAGACAGGCCTACGATAAAATCATTCGAGCAGACAGAGGAGGTGGTTTACAATAACAAACGTAACAAAGAAACGGTAACAACAAAAGTAAATCCTGCAACAGAGACTTAAGAACACTGAATCCATGTGCATAAAGATTGTAATATGACAGAAATTCTATTCATAACAATGATTATAATATAATATAACATTGCACTGCCACAGGGTAGGTAGAGGACACTGAGGATGCTGGGGTGGTTAAAGGTACATGCATGTGTCCCAGCAGAGCAGTCGCACAAAGAATAAAACCAGCGTACTCTACAGTATACGACAAATGTATGTTCAGTTTTAAACAATGTTTCGATTTAGGTAGAGTAGTCCAAAAACAGAAAAATCAATGGGGATTCTTGTTTCCTTTCGTTTTAGCGTTACTTTCGTTTTGCCCGTTTTCAGTTCAACCATTGTCTACTGTTCTGCAAAACGTACGTAGGTTGTTCCGAGACATGTGGGTGGCCATGGTGGTAATGAAAGATGGCTGGGACAGATAGACAGTACCAATACAGAAATGGAGTATGAAGAACAGAGCTAACATCATCAGGACAGTGGCAAATAGATGCAGGAAAGAGGAAACAATAGATGAGGAATCAGAACAGTACTGGGTGAATGGAAGAGATGGGCGCTGAAAGACTACAAAAAAGCAAACAAAGAGAGGTGAAGGGCATCTATTTGGCAGATAGTAAATCAACAAAGAACCGACACAATCAGTTGATGGACCTGAGGGGGCTGTTGAGAGTGGGGGCTGGTCAAAATTGGATATGTCCGTGTCCGAATTACTCACTAGCAATGGCGTATCTAGGGTAGGGTTTTGCCGGTATGGTACCTGCCCCTGGGCGCCATCTGAAAGTGGAAGGGAGGTGAGGGCGCAGCTGAGCAGTTTTTATAAAAAGTCAGGCAAGCTACTCTTGGATAATGAAAAAAATAATATTCTTAGTTGTATCATCCATCATATTATCGATTATCATGGCTGAATGACATCCACAGAAGCATTCGTAGTAAAGTTTTCAGCTGATTTAATGGTAGTTATCTATAATTTCTTTCCATAGGGGAGCGGGTTCAGTGCTTGCTGTAGGCGCTAATTTTCTTAGATACGCCACTGCTGATTTGCCTGTACGTAAGTTCGTTTGAGTTAAGGTTTTAGCTACTTCAGCACGATTACGGCTATATTGTGTCTCTGTACGTAGGTACAGTTCATTACACAAAAAAAATAGAACATAGGGGATTTCGGATACGACACGAGATTACCACTTCCGGAACGTACATATGCGTCCGAGCGCTGTTTGCATCAAAAGATTAGGACGTATATGGGCGATATGCGTAATAAAAGAGTTAAACTGATCTTAGATGCTCGCCATTTTGTCGAAGGATAAACAGAAAAAAAGCGGTTGGCCTCAAACTGCCTACTATAATCTCAATACTAAGTAGTATAGTCTATGTAATTAGGATAGTTGTTGGCAATACCAGTAGATTGTGACAATAACCAGTTATACTTAAACTATTGTGCCGACTATTGGTAAGACTTATGATTGGACAGTGGAAATAACGAGAAAGAGAAATAAACCATGTTTGAGCCGGGGGATGAACTGTAGAGCGAGGCTTTAATTAAGCAACATGGCCAGTGCCACCATTACCTTGGCTGCTTCCAAAGCTGACAACACGACGCCACAGTTGAATTGTCTGTAAACTTGTGCTCACCCCAGCTATCGATTCTTTTCTCGAGATCTCCCACTTAAATTTTTCGGTACTCTACATAGCCTTGGGTTAAGAGGCTCGCTGTTCCCTTCCCCCATCTCCACAGCCCCCTTATCCACCCATCTCCTCCGCCCCACAAGGCCCAGAATCACAGGCTGTAGCGTCAATTACATTATTTTCCTAACAGTGCCATTTATTTCAGGTCGTCGCATCCCTGACCTCCGTGAACTTTTATCCTGACAGACCCGGCCTTCCTCATCGAAACAGGTGGACTGGTTGTTACTGTTTTGTTTATGAAAACGCTGCCCGTCTTTCATAAAATAAATTATAAGCTATAATTATAAACATAAGATGAGGCAAACTGAAATAACGTTCCTTACTGGCTGCCACTTCACAAAATATAATATTCATGGAGTATGATAATATGTGTGCATGCTTAGTTGTTAACTAACGTCGTAGTGCTGGTTTGGAAGAGGAGGGGGTGATAATAAACTTTAGCCTCACTTACTCCTTGTCATTGGAACCTCTTGTCCGATGTCTAAACTTAGCCCCAGAGCAAATGTCCTCTTTACCAACAGATGTCAATAATAATATCAGGGATAAGGCAAAGAGATGTTCATGGTTATGGTTTATCTAGAAATGTCAATAAAAGGTCAGGGTGAGATTTCTAAATTTATAGCTTGATCAATGAACAACAACAACAACAAAAAAGTATTTTGCTGCAGGCAAAGAAAACCAGATCTACTGGTGAACAACAAGGATTGGAATGAGTTGGGGAAGGCAGTGGTAGTGCAACTGCCATGAATAACGCCACGCAAAACATGTCATAATCAATTTATGGCGCTGATGGTGCAAGCTCCCTTGTTATTTAAACGACCCATGTAAATTTGAAGGGTAAAAATACCGAAGTGATGTTGGAGTCAAGTCATGAATTAAAGCACCTTGATAAAATGATTTTTTTTCTCGATTAATAAAACAGACACCTGTGAAATCGTTCCAGTCTGAGCTTAGCTGAGGTGAGGTGTCCCTGCTCTGCGGTGTTCGGAAAAAAACAACTTTAGTGATATCGTATCTCTCTTGCCGTCTCTTTTTTATCATTTTATGATATCTTGCAAAATTTGAGATCAGTGCATTTAAACGATGTAAATCTATATATATATATACGAGACATCCCCAGATACAAACAAATCCATCCACAGATTTTATCGTTTCGTTTTATTTATTAGATCTGTCTCTCCAGCTGGTTCACATCTGACCATCAGCAATCGCGCTACCTACAAAAACAGCACAGCAGTTCGGACCTTGAACTGATTCGGTGACCCTGGCAGGAGGTCATCTTGGGCTTCAGGCCGTGATAAGTACGTGGATACCAGAGTGCTACTATGTACCGTACACACTTCAAGTTACGATAATCTGAAGTATGTGACGGTCAAGGAAAGGGTGCCGGCTTCATAGGTTGCTTGAATACCAGTCCAATCAAACCCAACTCAGGGAAAATCTCTCTCTCTCTCTCTCTCTCTCTCTCTCTCTCTCTCTCTCTCTCTCTCTCTCTCCTCCTCCTTTCTTTCTCTCTAGCTCTCTCTCTCTTGCTCTCCCATGTTCAACTCTCCCCTTTAATCCTCCGCTAGGCTCAGTCCATCAAACAGAAACACGAAGGAGGATTCCCCATATTGCAGCCTCAATCAAAGATGANCCGGTATCAGATTACCGGGGGGTAATAATTGAAGGGGGTAATCTGATCACGGTACACCGGCTTCATAGGTTGCTTGAATACTAGACCAATCAAACCCAACTCAGGGAAAATCTCTCTCACTCTCTCTCTCTCTCTCTCTCTCTCTCTCACACACACACACACACACACACATCTATCTCTGCCTGTCTGTTTGTCTGTCTGTCTCTCTCTCTCTCTCTCTATCTCTCTCTCCTTCCTGACGACCATGGCGAAGCACAGCTTTCAAAGATAAGACAGACGACACTGACAACGTGTCGGTTACAGAAAGAAAGGGGATAAACACTCAAAAAGACAAAAATGAAAAGCGAATGCACACGAAATGACGCTTAGAAACAGGATACACTAAGCACGAAGAAATAAACCCAGCCAAGACCAAGCCTCGGGTCCCATGCCACGTGATGCGTAAGCAAATTCTGAGCTTAGTACGAGGAAACGGGTTGCACATGTACATTTGAAATGAACTCGGTAGCCGAGTTCAGTGAACTCCTAGTGGGAAGGTCTCGCAAATTACGTACTGAAGGACCCGTCATCCACAAGGGGGGACAGGGGAGTTCAGTGAATCGATTTTCAATGCATGGACTGTAAGCAGTGAGTGACGTGGTGACACAAGTTTGAACGAAATGTGCCAAAAACCATATATACAACGTGGAGGTGAAAGAGGGTAGAAAAGGATGGAACGAAAGAACGTCGACCTATAGAAAGGAGGGGGGGGATGGGGGTGGAGGCGGCGATGTGAGGTTAGAAACAGGAAAACTACAAAAAAAAGGAACAAGAAAAAAACCTCAAAAGTGTAAAATGCATGTTACATGTAGGCATATGTGCAAGAAAGCGATAAAGGCAATGCGAGATTGCTACAGGGACAGAACTGCATCTTCTGTAATTAATGCAGTGATGTTGCAGCCAAAGAAATATTACTAAGCTGAAGACGTTTGGCAGCCACACGATTCTGGAATGTTATATTACCAGTGGAGGTGTACTGCCGGCGCTTTAGATTCGTCACAATAAAAAGATGAAAGTCAGGCAGGCAGGCAGGCAGGCAGGCAGGCAGGCAGGCAGGCAGGCAGGCAGGCAAGCAAGCAAGCAAGCAAGCAGATAAGTAGGCAGGCAGGCAGGAAGGCAGACAGACAGCAAGGCACATGGACCGAATACGACATTCCTGACAAAGAGAATAGACGAATAAGAAAGACAGAGGGACGTTGGCAGGCACATGAACAGACAGAGAGACAGACAGACAGACAGACCTCCTCTCTTCCTTCNCCCCCCGCCTCCAGAAAAAAACCAGACACATGGTCAAGAAAAAGAGTAGGTAACCTAGTCACTAATTTATGCAGTGTCCATGTTGATTTACAAGGTCGTATGTCATAAATTAGGTCAAATGCAAATAGTGCTATCATTTAGCTGAGAAATTTAAGCTAGTTCTGCTGACATTATCAGAATTCATATGCCAACTAAAAAATATTCAGAATTTTTTTTTATCCAAAACATCTCACTATCAGGAATATCGTTTCTTCACGCCAATAAAATGGATGCCAATACTATCGTTTAGTAGTTGTTTTTTTTTCCCTAAATTCCCTGCAAATGACGTTACACGTTAACATAGACGGTCTACATAAACATCCACCACATAATCACCACCTTACACTTATAACACATTAAATCGATTTACCATTCTCCCTTTACATCCTACACCTGCGTCACGTTACATTATCCGCATAATATTCACTGTCATTCGAGCGTCTGTATGCCCATCAGTCATGAAAGATATCCGCAAGTGACAAACTTCATCCCTTTACTATAAATTATTTATTCTGTGGAGTAAAGTCCAATTCATCATGCTGATGCCGCGTTTTTAATCTCGTAACCCTGTTGAACTGATTTAAGGACAGTTTCCCCTTCCCCTCCACATTTTACCCTTCCAGCCTTCTCTTGCCCGATAACGAGGTTGACGTAACTTTATATCAGACATATTTAACCCATCTCGCAATTATTAAAACCCGTTTATATTCATGTGCAACAGGGTATCGCTGATTAAAAATAGGGACCGTATTGTCGGTCGGACCGAGGTGCACACTAGGGGCAGGTGCGAATCAATCTGAGTGCAGGAGGGATTGTGGGTATATGTGGCAAACTGAAGAAGTGAGTCGATGCATGAGTGCGTGGCGAAAGAAGAGAATGAGTCAAATATGAATGCTTTAAAGATTCAGACTTATTAGATTAGAGAGACAGATAGCATCCAGAGGGTCCATCAACGATTACAAACAATGAAGAGCATAGCACAAACTTTCATCGCTCTAGTAAAGTACATGTATTTGGACACAGCGGTTGATACTTGGGAACACTCGATGGTTGATGATATACCAAAAGAAAACACGCAGATAATAATTACATGGGAGGAGCGGAGCCCTTAGCCCCTTAGCTTCCCTTTCCACGTCCCGAATTGACTGATAACGCACCGAATCTTCCTCTCACACAAAATGTCCACTGCAGTGTGGAGAGCAGAGCACTGTCAGTAGTGTAGTGAACTAGAAGTGCAACTCACTCTGTGATGCTACACCAAAGAAAAAATAACAACCAGCAAATGGCACTCAGTGTGTGTGTTTAGAGGAGGGACGCACTCGGTGGGATTATACCACTGATCAAGGAGGGCACCATTGGCCCTTTTGCTCCCTTCCCTCCTTTTCCGTGCTGCTGTTCAGTTTAAACAAATAAACCACCAAATCTTTCCTCCTACAGCAATGTCTACTGCCGTTTAATCACCCTCCTATCGATCAGCCATGATATCCGAGACAAGAGCGGGAACAACCTGACACACGAGAAGCTTTGTATCAGCCACAAGAGCAGCTCAGGTGTCACTCAAGCCGTCGTCCAGCCTGGCTTCTGCCTTCCGCCATGTAGACCAGCCAGAGGACACTGCGAGGAATTTGACTCAAGTACTGAAGTAGGGCAGCGATCGTGCTTATATCCAATTCCATGACATGGGCTGCTGAGATAGTATGGCTGCTGCTGCGTGGAGTATTGTTTTACCCGAACTTGCTACACGAGCTGCAGATAGGAGACATGGTCGCACCGATGACAAAACAGCGCCACTTATGAACACCTTGCTCATAATCGCAACTTCTTGCATGCTGCTGTGAGTGTGAAGTTGCCATAATATAAAGCTGAGGCGTATGTTCTTGAATTAGCCTATCAAGCCTCCAAGTCTAACATGTGAACTTTTATTTTGTAATTTCTAGGGTGTGGCTATCTCTGGAAACAATAGCAGCTCTTCGCCTCCCACCCCAAACCCCTATCCACAAGTTTTAATGAAGGCCGCCATGCATGCTCATTACTAGCAAGATAATACATTATCAAAGTGTGTACTTCGTTCTTCACAGCAGAGCCTTATTCTTAGAGGAGACAGGGGAGAGAGGGAGAGGTGAAGTTATGCGCAATGCCCTGTCTCTCATGCGACAAAATCTCATAGTTTGCAATACAACAGTGGCAAGGTTTGGGTATTATTGCACCGGTAAGAAAAAGATATAATATTCTAATAAAAGAGTATAATATTATCAGTGGGGATAGTCAACCTTATGCTGATTATGTGAGAGAGGCTATAATATGTATATAAGGGCATGAGGCAATGACCGATAAGCGCTGAAATGCTCCATGACCGAAATAAACACAGATGCTTTTAATGCTGCATTTGCGTCATCCCCTGAGGGTAATACTGTCTACTGGAGAATGCACCTAAGTGAACGTGCTTAGGTTATAGAAGGAAACCCATTTTTTGTAAATCTTTTACAATGGGAATAAACACAATTGAATTGAACTGAATTGAATACATCGAAAAGTGTATCAGAGCGGGATGATTGTAATCTGCTAAAAGTCCCAAGAAGATTCAAGCACGTCGGGATATTATGGGAAAATATTTGCAAGTACTCGTGTGTTTATACTTCAACATCGATAAAGCTCTTCTCAAAGACATGTGGCTGCCATTGGTTAGAGCACATCATTTTTTTGTTTACCGATACCCTGTCTTAACAGCTAGACAAATATGTATAGGTATCACATGACAGCTAAGGCGTACTTCCTCTGGACGTGCTCTCTTGGTTGTTGGGGAGGGCCTGATAAGTGTTATAGGTATCCCGGACACTATTGCAGAAATGGATCGGGAGCCATCTTTGAGAAGAGGCAAGTCTGGGACACTCTGAAAACCACTCACACTTCCATACGAGGACGTGATTTCATCGGCCGCTGTCCCATGAGCCGCTTGTATTGCAATCAGCTCTTGTATCGTCTTCGAGAGCAAATTCAACAGATGCCTCTCTCTGCAAGATCTGAAAGACGCAGGCGACGTGGCGTACTGGGCTCCATGCTCATTAAGAAGAACTTAGGGCCCATATCTCGGGTAGTTACCGGCATGCACTGGCTGAAAAACTAGCTGAGCTGCTTCGACCCAGTTACCAGACTAAGGCCCACTTTAAGTAACATAGCTTTGGAACATCTCTCTATTTACCCTGTCCGCACGCCTCCATCACTACGGTGAGCTTGTTCTTGGGTACTGAGTACAAGTGGATGATTGACAGGGTTAACCTTTCGCTGATACCATATTAGCTGGGGCCAGTAAAATAACACACCCAGTTGTGGTATTTTTTAAAAAATCCAACCCTACGATCTGATATGGCGCAAAATCAAGATATGATTTTGGGTAAAATGACATAACAGTAAGACCTGACACTTGTAGATGCAATAAGCTTTCATCATGGCAAGTACATTGCAGGCGGGTTTCGAACGAGACTACGCCCTGCGCTGAGTCTACAAAATCACATTTTAATGACCACGATCTCCATGCAGACAGGACGAATCCAAACAAGCCATTCGATAAGCAGTGCAAACAAGAGCAGTTGTGTGGGTATTCTGTTTGGTCTCATTTGGGTCGCCTGTTTGTTCAGGCCTAGTGCTGTTAACCATGCTGATGCGTCTTGCACGCTTCTAGCGATCAGAACAGTGCAAGGCAACACAGCATACCACAGCAAAGAGTGAAAGACAATTTTCTAGAATGAAATAATATGTGAAAACCTAAATGACTAAATGATCCATTTAACTCTTGTCCACGCCTTTTTTGTCATTCCTAACATATTCCAAACGAACAAAAGCCCTCTCCTCA
>JAWQUT010000007.1:473254-493110 GCA_033807755.1 Ellobium chinense
AACCTACAATAACAACAACAACAGCAACAAAACAACGGCAAGCCTCTCACCACTGATGACATGTTCTGATAGCTCGATGTGAAATGTGGAGATATACACATAATGAAGTCAAATTAAAAGACAGAGAGAACGAAAAAAAAACAAAACGATGTTTCCCTTGGACGTGAAGACAAGACAGGAAAGATCAAGAGGAAACCCTGATCCCTAAATAAAAGCTTTCCGTGGTTAATAAACACCCGCTGTATCTTTTTTCAGGGTTCTGTATCTTGGTAAAAGGAAGACAGAAGTTGATTTACTGGTCGTAACAAAATTCTCACATATCAGAGGAGGAAAGACCAACGGTCAAAAAGGATACGACTGATTGTCAGATGAAAATGTCTGGCTTCTGGAAGACAGGCGAATGGTGGTTAAGAATTTTTTTATTTTTTTGCTGGTCCGACGACGAAAACAAAAATAGTCTCATAGTTGGTGAAGTAGCCAAAAGAAAACCACTCGATGGTCAAGAAGTCGACGGGTCGTGCGCTGAACAAAACACGGCTGAAGGGAAAATGCAAGAAGGTCCGAGTTAACAGTCTGAAGGTCAAGTAAACATTATGAGACATATAGACACGTGGCGCCATCCAAAATGTCAAGGGTAATAATCAGAGGTCAAGGGCAATTCTCTGACGGTCAATGAGCAGCCGTCTGAAGAGTATAGATGAAAGACAAAGAGTGAAAATCTTTCAGACAGACGAGAGATGTCAACCTTCTTAGAAACCACTGACTCGTTCTTAAGATAATTCAGTGATACAGCATGAAAGAAAAGATGACACGCAAGGCCCGACTGAAGTTTACACGCGAGACACCCAACTATCAAAAGGGAAAATTGCTCAGTGTCAAGAAAAGGACATCGGTCAAGTGAAAATACAGCTGATGGTCTTATACAAGTCGAGTGTTTGGCAAAGGACTACAGAGAGAGGAAGAGTAGTCTACAGGGTCGAAGGAGAGGTAGAATGCATTCCTCAGTAGTTCAATAAAGTGATTACCGTATTCAGTTCCTGCCGTTCATTCAGTCATTCAGTTAGAACCATGGTTAACAAGCAGAGGTTAGTGGGAGGTCAATAGCCCAGAGGGGCCGTTTCAGAGAGAGAGAGAGAGAGAGAAAGAAAGAGAGAGAGAGAGAGAGAGAGAGAAAGTGAGAGGGAGAGAGGGAAAGGGAGACAGACAGGCAGACAAACAAAGAACGAGAGAAACCCAGGTGAGTGAGTGGGTGAGTGAGTGAGTGAGTGAGTGAGTGAGTGAGTGAGTGAGTGAGTGAGTGAGTGAGTGAGNAGAGAGAGAGAGAGAGAGAGAGAGAGTGAGAGAGAGTGAGAGAGAGAAAGTGCGAGGGAGAGAGGGAAAGGGAGACAGACAGACAGGCAGACAGACAAAGAACGAGAAAAACCCAGGTTGAGTGCGTGCGTGCGTGCGTGAGCGAGTGAGTGAGTGAGTGAACAAGTAAACGAGCGAGCGAGCGAGTGAACGAAATGACGCATATATGATAAATATACAGGAAATGAGACTGGAAACACAAAAATGAAGGATCGCCGTCGGAGGGAGAAGAAGAATCTACTGTATAAAAATTCTAGGTACAGGACTTGGAATGAAGTCTTTCCAGCCTCTAAATTACGTTTGTCGCTGTTTTGAGGGTCCAGAAATTGAGTAAACTACAAGGAAAGAAACCGCAGTGATTGAATCAGGACTAGACTAAGATCGTGCCTGGATCAAATGAACTTCTTCGAGGTTTGTCCCCCCGAGTCGCTATTCTGAGTTTATGATCACAATGTTATGTACGATACTGTAAAGGCCAACACGACGAGGATAATGTAATATACAGGTCGGCTATGGTAGGGCTAGGGAGAGTGGGTGAATAAGCGAGTGGAGTGTGAATGAGAGATTGAGTGGAGGGATGATGTGGGCACGGGTACTCACAGAGAGGGAGGGGGAGAGAGAAAGAGAGAAAAAGAGAGGGAGGGAGAGAGAGAAAGAGAGAGAAAGAGAGAGAGAGAAAGAGAGAGAGAGAGAGAGAGATTGCGTAGACCAGAACCGAATAAACATTAGAGTCGAAGAAAATATAAGCCAGCAGCAACAGCCGGGCCTCCCAGATAAAAATTCCACCACAAACTCTACCTACACCATTGGCAACAAGCAAAGTAACGGACAACAAAATATCAGACCTACTTATACTAAAATGTTTTAGCTTTACACAACACATACAAGATTTCTTTGACAAGGATGGGACTAAGCCATGACCATTTCAGAGGAAACCATTGCACATGCACATATTAGTGTATGGACCACCAGAATATAAGGACTAAAGGTCACGTGATTTTTGAAACTTCGAACAATATTATTATGGTGACGTAGGGCGCTACGGAAACAAAGCAGCATGTCGAGGTCAGGCTGATATACGGACAGCACGATCAGAAGGAACATGACCTGAGGTCCATGAGTTTAGACAAAGTATAACATTATTCTTGATCAAGTTTTTAGAATGCTCACGCGTACTCTGGGATCATAGTCCAGCCTCCAATGCAGCTCCTGCAGACAGGACTGGTGTTTGTGTGCGTTGTGATGGACGCTCAACAGTTTGTTACAAAGAAAGAACCAACTCTTGAATTGAAAGCTACCGGAAAGATAGCTTAAAATAATCCATACCGCTTGCTAGAGCATTGGACATATAATTATAGACCTACAGCATTAATAAAAATTGAAACTACTCATACAAACATCCGGCATTATTTTTGGAATGTATTTTTTTTTTTTTTTACAAACTACGTATTTTCCCTCCATTGCAAAAGAACAAAAAAATATTTAAAATATATAAAAAGTTCGATAGGCGAAAAAAGACATGGAAGCCCTAAATCAAGTTTCAAGGATTTCTTATTTTCCACAGCCGAGTCCCATCCCTGCTTTGGGAGAGGCTTTAACACGATCAGTGGCTTTTTTGTTTGTTTTTTCTTTAATGCGAGCGCAGACATTGGAATCCTCTTGCCATGCTAGATGATTAGCTTGCACGTCAGAGATGTTCTCAAAAACTGTAGAAAGAAACTGGTAAGAAAGAAGAATTTCCCAAGACAGGGCGGAAAAATAAAACACCGAGACGAATCCAACGAAAAACTGACAATTCATTGACGTAAAAATCGTGCAGGAGCAAAAACTGCCTACAAGAAAGCCAGACAAAAAACAATCTAGAACGAAATGAATGACTAGAGACAGAGCCTGCCTTACATTTACAATTCGTTACAATTACAATACGATGCAAAGAACGTTACTCGTATTTTCATTTTCCTCCTTGACAGAAAATATCACAAGCTGTCTCAACATTTTTTTTCGAACGTGCGTGAGTCTCTCCAGATATGCAATATTTAAGATAACCTTTCCTTTTTCGCAGATCAGAATACAAAATATGCCAAAGCTTCAACACACATTGCGTGAATGGAAGCAAGATGTTCCCATGTGTTTATGACATCAAACCGCCGTCCTGATCGTTGGCAATCCAGATGTTGCATAAGCTGCGTCTCAAGTTTCGCTACTGAGCTGATGGAGACAATCACATCTTATGCGTAGTCACGCGATTTTGCTGATGGATGCAAGCCAGGGGAGAAGTCGTAGTGATGATGGTGGTGATGACAGTGGTGGTGGGGATGCTGCTGCTATTGATGATAGTAGTGATTATTATGGAGGAGGAGATGGTGTTATGGTTGTTGTGGAGGAAGAGATGGTGTGGTGGCTGTTGTGAAGGAAGAGATGGTGTGGTAGTTATTGTGGAGGAGGAGACTGTGTGAAAGTGGTCGAGGTAATGACAATGGTGATGGCAGTAGTGCAGGAAGTAAGGGCGGTGTGCAGTGTATGGTGGTAATGATGGTGGTGGTGGTGATGATGGGGAAAATGAAGGTAGCGGTTGTAAGGATAGTGGCAGTGGTGATACTGATGGCAGTGGATGGCAGTGGATGTCGTGGCGGTGGAGAAGAAGATGGCGTGGTTCTCATGGTGGTGATGATCATGGTTATAGCGTAAGAGGTATTGGCAGTGGATGAGATGGATGTTGTGGGATGGTGACAGAGATAATGGTGGTAATGCTTTCATTGATGGTGATTGTTGCCGTGACAGTCCGGCAGTGAAGAAATGGTAATAATGCAAATGATGATAGTGACGAAGAATATCTTGAAACGGTATTGACACCGACAGCGACTATGGCGGTAACAATGGATAATGATGGTTGTGACCATCAGTCTCTAGAATTCATGGTGTGGGCGGAGATGCTGGAAAAGTCTGAAGAAGATGACAGGCGGAAGAAGAAAGAGGAGAAGAGAGAATATAGATCAAGGCCACATGCATGACCTGGAGAGGGGAAGGGAAGAAGGCTGAATGAACCCTAGCTGTCAATCAAAGAAAATGAGTATGTCTCGTTTCACATCCGCTAAGCTAAATTATTCATCCATCAATCAACTTTCACGGGTTGACTCTATCGGTCCCTATCCTGCCGTTTCACGGGTTGACTCTATTGGCCCCTATCCTGCCCACGAATCTACGTTAATCCACAGTACAGTGAGTATACTTGTGTTTATTATGTCTTCTTAAGGAAATCTAATAAAAATGAAATAAGTGAAAACATGTTGATAATGCTGAAACGATTCTGGACAGATTGTTTCTGTTCCTTAGAACAAAAACAAAATTTATGCAGTCAGGATCGAACACCGAACCCTTGGTTTTCAAGGTCGGTGTTCTGACGACTGGGTAATCGAGACGTCTGATTTAAAGGCGCTAGCAAACTACATCATTTTGCGTGACAAATAGTGAGTAACGTTCAGCTGCTGATGCTATTTTTAACCTGTCCCCAAAATATGTGTACAGTAAATAGCAAATTCGTATCCCACCACTGCTGACCATCTCTGCCCTCGCCTTTTTCATGCCTTTGCGCTATTGTTGCGACGCCATGTAGAACACTAAATAATTCACTCCATTTGACGAAAGTTCGCTTCATAAACTTAGTGAGCGAAACAAACGGCGACAGTTAAGCGCACACTTCGTCTAATCGAAACTGACCATGCTCCAAAGGCCTTGCTTTCCAGCGGACTCGACTGCACATCGTCCTTTTAGCACCACAAACCCCAGTTTCTTCTTTTTCTTCTTCTTATTTCCTTATTTATGGGCCAGCAATGAGATTGATGTCACTGAAAGAGCGATACCAGAATAGAAAAATGTCCCACCCAGCCATTGGAGGTTCATTTCTGGGACTCCCTTCAGAGTCCCCTCGAGCGGCATTTCTTGCCAACGGAATGAAAAGATTTCATTTCCAGGCTTTAGAAAAATTCTATACATGCAACTATGATGTGAAGGCTGGAGTGTTATACATGTGCCAATAGCTCTTAGGCTGATGTGCAGGAGAGGTCTTCACTTCGTATTCATAAAATTCTACATAGATAGAAGAAGCATAACTCTAAAACCAAACTGCTAGGCGTGAAATTCTATCTGGGCTGATGCATAAAGTTTTGTGCAATGAATGTGATTAAGAGATTACTTGCCGTGACATTTATCGGGCAAAAATGCTGTTAAGCATAATTCTCTTTTACCATCATAAACATACCTCAAGAGAGTAAGAGTTGTATTCCTGTGTTTCTTTGGCTTCACCTTAGAACATCACTGTATCGGTAAAATTCCGTCTGTTTTCACGATTATCGAAAAAAAAAATACAGCAAAAACAATAAAAAGTACGTCGCATCAGGTGGAAGAGTACTTTTTCATGTATATTTAAGTACATTGGTAGATAAAGGAAACACTTGTGCAAGGCTCTTACAAAGACGACAGCAAGGCGCCTGTGCTCTGTTTATTTTGGTACCTGGCTACATAGATCAATAGCTAAGTGTAGGCCAGCAAGCCGGCACACTGAGGTGAACGTCTTGCTTTGCATTGTTTCACCTCTTCCCCACACGAAACTTGAGCAACTGACCTCCCCTGAATATTGATCACGTGTCCACTTGCACTTTTCCTTCCGACTGCTCACGGCCAGGGAACCGTCTGAACACGCAATGATCCGTGAGCAGTAACTCACAGTGCAAGCTCACCCACGGCAGGACACTTGACTCTTAGAAGGACTACGAGGAACAGGTCAAGTATTTGCTTCGGGCCAAAGGCATTCTTTCCTAAATCTAAACTCGGCTCAATACATGGGCGCTATGTACAGAACAGCTGTTGCTGCTGTCGTTTCTACCACAAAAATAAAAAAAAAAATGAACGACGCGATAGAGATCTATAGATTTACCGCGGGTTCGCTGGTAAACTCATGTACATTCCATGAAGGAGTATGCCAAGCACGAAAATAGGTCCACCCGAAAATATTTCTCCACAGTTCAGCATTGAAATCTAACCAAAGAAACTGAATGAGACTTTAAATTGACAAGCTCCTACATTCCCCTGGGTTCCTTTAATGGCATTCCTTTGGGCAGACACACGACATCTGGATTAAAAATACCTCCGTTTCATTTCGTCATATCAGCCTATGAAGGCATGATTCATCATGGTGGCAAAACGAAATTCAACCATTATTCTTCGTTCGAAACTTACGACCGAGGAAAAAAAAACAATTGTAATTAGACATACCTGGACACTACGAACTTCTACTGTTCTGTATAGAAAAGGTGCAATAACCGACACTGTCGGTAAAGAATCCGTGGACCAGTAGCTTCCCATGCGTCAGCTCTCACTAAATGTCGACAGAAGACTGACCTAACACTTGATATCATAAAAAAAACAACTATTCCCAGTAACAGAAAGCGCCGTTCATATGCACCAGGAGACCCCTGAACGCGTACACAAAGGTCTGTTTTGTATGTACGATATAATCAGCTTTAAAGCTCACTCCTGGAGGCCAAAGAAAACGTTGCAATTAAAAGGAGCTAGATTCTCAATCGATTTGTATACAAAATGCATTATCCCGTTATCTAGACAACACTTTGATAAGGCAAAAATTGCAATTATGCTAATTGCTATCAAGCGGAGTCGACAAATATAACGTAAGATACGGCTTTATCTAAACAGGTCGCACCCAGAAGTAAAAACATTGAGAGAAAGATAGTCTAGTGTTTACATCACTAGTTCCTCTATGTCAAGGCTGGTTTGGTCTCCAGTGGTCTCCATCTCGCCGGTGGCTTTAAAGTAATTTAGTGGTTGCTTGGGGAGGGTGGGGACGAATGGTTAACAACGCTTTGCAATATTTTTATAACTGCGAGTCCAAGACCGCACACAGACGCAGTATACTATGTTAGACAAAGCAAAGTAATACAAATGATACGACTGAGAAATATAATTAACGGATGCAGTTACTTGAATATGTTATTCAAACACATCCAAACACTGATCCCAAAAGAAAACAAGAGGAGACGGCTCAGTGCATTGAAATACAGAAAGGGGGAAGAGAGAGGTGAAGACACCATGCTCACCACAGTTATCATACAAGAAGTCATCACAAACAGAAGAAAGCGCGAAGGGCAAGGAGGCTAAGGACGGAAGGAAGAAAGAACTACCAAGTGACGAGGAAGTAAAGTTCACTGTAAAAATGCCAGGCCCAACAAAGACTCCAAAACAAACAAAAACTCGTAAATACCTGATGGAGCTAGATCTAGATGCGAAGTGAAAGGGAAGGTACACAGCGGTTGTTTTTCTCGTAGTCATGCAATATTAGCCAAGAGTTCAGGGCCGGGAAATCCCACAGTTACTTCTACCCCTGCCGTGGTGCGTTAAGATTACGCTAGATTTCCCCATCTCATCCACTTTTCTTCTCATTACAGGCTACTGCGGACTTGGCACTTGGCACTCACTTCCACGCAACAACAACAACACTCAGAAATGACTGTATGGGCAATAGCTGGAACTAGGGTTACACATTCATTAATACGTTTCCTCCACATGGCGTATATAAGATAAAGCCTTTACCTTCCTCTCGCATGCCTTATATAGAATAAATAAAGCCTTACATCCACTTTTTTTATGATTAAAGTCAAAGAATATCACTTTGTTGCAATATGGCGCGGACACTGATCAACAATGTGTTGAGGAAACGGACGGTAAACTACCGACGCCGAATGGCGATATATTCAGAGAAAAATATTGTACATGTACACCCGATAGACTGAGCAAAGGTGCCTGAGATTTTGTCGGAAGATTTAGTTTGTAGAAACTGGAAACAAGCGGATAACGCCACTCTGGCCACAATTTCCTAAGAGGAATAAAACAGAATACTGACATGGGATAAGGCGTTTGAGATCACACATGACATAATGACGCCAGTCTACAGTAATTCGATATATCTGTGCACAACAGTAAACATACATACACATACAAATCTCATCCACAGATCTGCATAAGCACAGTTTAACTGGTGACTCCCCCCCCCCCCNCAACCTACCCGCACTCTCCCCCTCACCACCCCATACACAACACATACGCCGTACAATGCTAAGCTAGAGCACATGCCACGTGAATGCTGTGAAAGGTGAGAGGGTCGTGTGAGTGGCATGAGCGTGAGAGGGTAATGTTGACTGAGTGAGGTACTGTTCATCTGGATAACAGACAAAGTGAAGAGTAAAGAAATCGCATGAAGATGGAGAAAGTTATATGAAGAAAGAGACAGAACAACTGAAGGACCTCCAGAAAAACAATTATGAAGGAAAGAGGAAATAATAAAATTAATGAAACAATATGAGACAAAAAGAAGAGAATATGAAAGCCAAAGAAAGGGAACAAAAGAAAAGTAAAGATAACATCATAAAAACACGCGCTGGTATCTCATGGAACCAAAGTTCCCTTCAGACGTCAAGGAACTGAACAAAATAAATGACTCATTCTGTCCCATAAATGATAAATGAAAGGGAGTCTATTGTTATTCAAGCATGCTGTTTCACATTCATTCTCATTCCTGACTCTTGGACTCTTGAGGTGTTTATCACTGGCAGTGCCATCTTTTCATGCATTCATTAATATCTGAAAAGAACATCGTGTGTGTCTTGCGCCAAGGTCTCTTCGGTGCATCAAGCTTGTGTTTCGAAAAATGTCTTTCCACAGACTGTGTTTCCACGGATGTGTTGGAGCTTTGGAAGACCAACTCTTCTACCGAGATAGGTAAACAGTTGAGCAAAGCTTATCTTAATAACGAACCAACTTGATGTATGGAAGATACTGATACTATTAAAATATACACCAACAT
Organism: Ellobium chinense; assembly: GCA_033807755.1. Taxonomy (NCBI): domain Eukaryota; kingdom Metazoa; phylum Mollusca; class Gastropoda; order Ellobiida; family Ellobiidae; genus Ellobium; species Ellobium chinense. The sequence continues at coordinate 482,478 of JAWQUT010000007.1, forward strand.
TAATAATGAAACTCTTAAGTCTCGTATCCTGGCAACGCCCTCTTAGGCCTTCCTACATCAATTAATATTCCAGTAGGCCAGGTTATTCCATAACTTTCTAAACTCCCCGGGGGGGTTACGATGCGGCTACTGTATTACCAGCACTGATCACTTGCTTTCAGATACAGATTATAGACCAAGCTTATGGAAACCATACACGCGTCAAAGAAAAATCAATAGCCTATCTCAAGAATACATAATGCAATTTGCTACTTTTACTTGCTCAAAATCCAAAGCCATCTAATTTTGAATTCTTGCGCATTTTCATTTAACCAACATTTGACTTTATAATTATAAGTTTATTACTATGGACATGAGAATGTAAACATGAACAGCACTACGAAAACCATTTGGTAGCAATGATTCCCAGAAGGTCCTTTACACAGTAAACATAAAGATCGTTCAATCAGATGTACTGAATGACTGATGATACGCTATTTATCTATTTGTAAGTTATTTGTCTAGATACTTCCTCCAAAACTCTAAGATTCATACACTTCATTCCTCAGCCCAACAATTTGTTACATACAGGCATATCAATCTGAAAAATAACAACAACAACAATAACAACGATGATAACAACAATAACAACAACAACAACAACAACAGCAGTAGCAGCAGCAGGTAAACGTACAAAACTGCAGTAACTTAGGTATATTTTTGTCAACAAATTTTACAATTAGAATTTATTTCTTGAAAACTGTGTTTTGCTTTCTCGTCCTTAATTTACTAGTGGTGCCTATTCCTGTGGTCGAGTGCATCAACAAAAATAAGACCATTGTCAAATCAAAGCCATTTTGTTAAAAAGAAAAAATCAAGGCAAATTTTGGTCTCCTACCTGTATAGTATATCATATTATCTACAGTACTCCTATTATGTAGTTCAAGTTCAATGTAATTCCTATGTGTTATTACTGGTTCACATGATATTAGTTACGATAAATGTAGTGGTACATCTGCTCAGCACAGGTGACATGTTTTTACAACATGTGCTATGCCGTCATCTTCATAGTGGAAAATTCTGTCACATTAAGTTACATATAAACCCAGGCTTTGGCTAATCTTATGAACAGTTTACTGAAGAATATCTCTGCAGTATAGACGACTACTTATAATACACGTACTGCACTTTTTATTTCAGCCCAAACTGGAAACCATCACTATACCTGCACGCCTGCACGTATCGCTGTCAGTATCTTTACAGGTACCACCGTAGTGAAACTAGTACTGCCTGCCTCATTCTTACTTCATGCGAAAACCAGCTACTGGTCTCAGCCCACCTTTGCAACGACGTCGGTATAAAAATATTAACAGTCTTCCGGTTCGAAACGCAGTGCTAAACCATTAAGAAAGCTGAGGTTAATAAACATTGTCGATAATAAACCTGATAAACAAATCAACTCACATGGTGAAAAGGCGTTTTCTCCGTGTATCCACTTCGCAGGTAGGGAAAAGAAAGAAACAGTGCGGATATACCACGTGTTCAGGTGAAAATGACGTAGACTGCTGTGGAAGAACTTGTAGGTTCGGGCACTGTCTTGAGTTTGCCAAACACCTGAGCTAAACCGCTAAGCACTCGCTGGCAGTCAGCGTTTTGTCAGCGTTCAACCACCCCTAGGGCCTACGGGTCGCTACTGCTGCTGACCGGCAAGGCTACACAGCACTGCTAACTCGACCATAATAATTATTACTACGAGCTAGCCGCTGGCTGACCACAAGGGTCGACGGGTCCATTTTCTCGACTCGACTGGACCCAGCCAAGGGCAAACGAATGCAAGCCTGCAGATTGAGTGGGGAGGGGGTGGGGGGGGGCATGAAACATGGATTGCCTATAACACAAGCCTTACTTTAGTGTAAGTTGCTCAAGACAGTTTTGCTGGCCGTATAGGCGTATAGTCTAGATAATGTTTGTGGGGAGAGAGCCAGCAAAATTGAGGAATATACAAACCATGTAATGAATAATGTACAGCTTTACAATGATCCTTACAATTTCTTATCAGAACAGTCTACAGACCGATGCTTATTAATTAAGCACGCTGTGATATTTTTCATCTGTCATACCTCGAAATCTGACATTGGAAATTCAGTGGTTTCTGGCAGAAAAACTTGGGAGCGCATGCCAGTCTTACAGTGGTGCTGTTGACAGCCGTGCTTAGGTTTCTCAAGAATGCTTGAGACCATTGTCATGAATGTGTCAGATCATTAAAAGCCAGGCACGGGATTAGGCTTGTTTTCGGCTCACTGCGGAATTAGTCTTAAACAACAAAGGCGGAGAGTATTTAAACATGTGATTACGTGGCAATATTAAGAACTAATGTTACACATTGCACTCTTGCACAAATAAACTTCTTTAGTTAAGAACAGATTTATGACAGCAGATAGCGTCTTTTACTTCAGCTGCATGCAAAGATGACCTGACACACACATGCCATAATAACTGTTGCCCTAAAAAGAGCTGACCTAATCAGATGGTAGCACAAGAAAAGTACCTGACGTTAAGACTGCCTTACTGGCTACATTCAAACGGTCCGAGATAAATTATATCATATTCGGCTTTTGCTTTGTAGAAAATTCCGCACATTTGATGTTACAGTATTTGTTGTCGTTATTCTTTGCTACTGTTCGTAATACTGTTGCTGCTGTCAAAAATATCACATTAAAAACTCATGTTGAACGAAATATTTCGTTCATGTCGCCATCAACGTCATAGCACATTAACATGTGGTTAACTCTACAATGTGAAAACCACAACAACTCGCATAACCGCTAATCCCCTTATCTCTCATGATCGCGTTAGATTCTAGGAAGGTACGTGATAAACCAATGTTTACACATCCGACAACAGAAATGACAAGAGTTAGAAAAACACCCACCTACAATACCCAGGGCCGTTCTGTATCTGGACAATAAAATCTATGTTAATCTTCGTAACGTGAACGGGCAAAATGAAATGAGGAAAAAACATTCTGTGACTGGCTGGATCTGTATGACTAGGTGTGAAAATTCGTTAGCATGTTTCTCTCTCACACAAATGGAGGGAGGGCAGGACAAAGTCTGTGTGTGTTAATGTGTGGGTGTGTTATATGTGTGTGTGTGTGTGTATGTTGTGTGTGTGTGTGTGGTGTGTGTGTATGTATGTGTGTATGTATGTATGTATGTGTGTGTGTGTATGTGAGAGAGAGAGAGAGAGAGAGAGAGAGAGAGAGAGAGTATTACAGTGTCTACATCAATATACAAGCAAACATTTTACATTCTAGCATATCAAATGTAACTGAATTATGTATGCCTATAACACACAGGCTCGCGATTTAATTCTTGTTGTTCAAAAGGCTTACTGCGAGGGAGAGAAACTCTTGCTGATCAAGGATGACTTTGTATACCGGTACATTGTTCGAAACAATTTACAACGTGCAATATATTGTACATAAGTGCTTTTATCTACGCCTGGTGTCAGACCCTATCGCCCCGCAAGCAAACTTGTGCACTACACTCTGACAACAGGCCTGATGTCATAAACATATGAAGATCAAGTAGACAAGCCATCAAGCCCAGAAATAGAACTTTTGACCCTCTCAATGCACACACTCATCATGCTAAACGCCCCAATGCATTGAAGGTGACTCCCTCCAAGTCACAAATTCATTACCACTGCCACAGTGGGGAAAAAATCGGGTAATGTATTTGACATGCCTCAGTAATAATATACCACATGTGCCTTAAAGGCGAAGTTACGAATCATCGAGTGCACCTTTCAGAAAAAAAAAATGAAAAAAATGTAGACAGCATTATGGGCAGACAATTTCTCCTTACCTTCAATGATATTCAGTGCACTGAGAGCAAATTAATAACAAGCTTGCAGGGCATGACGCCATGGTGCATGTCATATATTTTTTATCCCCCTCAAAACACAACAAACCAATGGGAAATCGGTGTGTACCTTTTTACATTCGCATTTCCCTGCACCATGGGCCAAATGTGCAAATTATCACGGCATTGCACATGTTTGCCATCATCCTGTCATACTCTTATCCGCTTTCAACAGGTCATTGCCTGAAAAGCGATATCACATCACCAAAAAAAAACACAAAAAACTAAAAGTGGGCTAATGCAGTAACTGACGGCGCTAACAGAATGTTTTGCTATTCAGTTACATGACGACATTATCTAGAAGGTAACCAACACATCATGTGGTAGGTTATACGAAATACTGTTCCTACAAAGCATATTCGTCGGCAACAATTTCAATAGACTGTAGAGGACGCAGTAGTCTATATTAAATCTGGATCTAGTAGGAAACTTCAGCGGGGAGAGCGAAAAACGAAGATCTTCTGACGTTCCAAAAAGTTCACGATTCCCCAGGAGTAGTTCTGTGTCCCTATTCCCTGGAGGGAATCGAGAATTTCGTAGAATCTCCTAAACTCATTAATCACTTCAGTTTTATGGAAAAAAAACAAAACAACCAGACCTTTTGCGTGAAACTGAGTCAACCATAGGCCTACATCCTGGACTTCTGGCTCTTCGACCGGAAGTAATCTACACTAAGCTTTCAAGTCTAAACCAGAACTCCCACGTTATTTCCTTGAATGAGTGCCACAGCGGGGCAAAATCTGCATGCACAATAAATTGTGGCCACACATAACACAAGAGGCCAAAGATGTATTGTGTCTTGTCTGTTCATGACAAGCTTGAAGGTCAAAAGACATGCTTTACTCCATGATTTGTGTGAGTTGGGATGTTTTCCATTACTCACTGACACTTGAGAAAACATTCTGTTAAAAATCATCATGCAGAGGAGGTATTTGGGCAGTGGTTAAAGAAAAAAATTGACGGATATTAACTTTGACCAAGACATGCACGTTTTGCTGCCCCAAGAAAACCTATTATAACCATTATGACAAAAGCAAAAGCGATAAAATGCGGTTGTGTAATATAACCCGTAGAAGAGAATGGTTGGGAAAAGTGCGTTCCTCGAGTGCAGTGGTGTGGCCACAGTCTGCGTTACTCAACTTTTAATGGTCCTGATATTGTTTTTCCCATGAACACGACTAGACAGGATTAGAAAGAAAAACCCACACAACGCATAAAAAAAATATAGACTATTATGTATATTATATACTTATATTTAACACTAAAGACGGTAATGTACTGAATGATATTCATATGCGGCACTGAAACTCTAAAATAAAATGTTTACCATTTTTATTTATTAGTCCTCCCTTCGTGACAGCTTCGGATGAACTCTCCTACTGAGCAATAAAAAACATGGGTGATGTAATGCGACTACCTCCACTCAGTGCTTGACGTCAGTTCCGCTGAGTCTTGATAACAATGTTTATTCGACCGCGAGCAACAGACTGATAAAGTTTTCTAAATATGATAATAATTAAGGCATCAGGTCAGCATAATTTAGGTATCAGGCCAGCTTAATTATTTATAATAAATAAGTAAATAGAGCCTAAACTCCAAAACTACATTATCAACGTGACTAGCTCAAAGACACTAATTCCGTCTATCTGACTGGGAGAACGATCGCCCGAGGCCACCGCCTTCTGGCACAGTTTTTTTTTTCTTAAAAAAAGTCAGAACCATGTAAATTTGCACTAATGTTTATGACTTCCTGGCACGTGTTTATCCTACCGTATTTCAAATATTAATTTATCCGCCAGGTTTAAATTGTCATTGACTCATATCCAGAGAACAGCATTGTACGCTAGACAACAGTAACGGTGTGTGGTTGTTTTTTTTTTTTAATTCAGTAGTGCAGTTGAAGCTCATGCTGACGGCAGATTATGTCAATGGATGAAGAGGGGGCTGGGAGGGTTCTTTAGCTCTTCTTTTCGCAAGCTACATCACTTTCGAGCGAGTCAAAATCCATCAGACTCACAGAGAAAAAGAAAGGGTGGTTTGTTAAATTCGAGTTGCCGTATGGCTTCCCTAAACATGAAACAAAAAATGCAAACGCATTTCTCACTCCATTATCTTGAAATCTGATAGTTACCGCTACATAATGGCCGGTGAAAATTGTCATGATGGAAAAAAAACAAACCAGAAATTTGGTTCATATATCGCCATGCTACAGGGTTACGAGCGAAAAGTCGATTATGAAACAGAGGCGTCAATATTTTCAGTGAGTCGTGTCTGTACTCGGCGCGGAACTTTGCCAAATGGTGATGTATGTGCACGCAGCAGTTTTTCTTTCCTCCCCGCATCGATTATTTATAACAGTCTCCGATCTCTTGCCATTTCCGCTACCTCCTTCCTCACCCACACACAAAAGATTCCCCTATATCTGCATGACCTCTCGTTCTATAACCCCAAACGTCGTCACACACTGTTCAATAGGTCAACAGGTATACTCCAACCGGCATAGGTATACTGAGGTATACTGACCAATGCTAATTTATCCTTCTAATACTCATATTCGAATATGATAATCAGTGAGCTATGCAAATAGATATTAGTGTGATGCTATTTGAAGTTGGATCTTCAGTTATATTCAGAAGGCGCACAACAGTTATCTCATAGTAATAATAATAATAATAAAGAGAATTTTTATAGCGCCTGACCCCCGAAATGCTCGAGGCGCTTTACATCGCATACCTTTCTTTTAAACACCAGCCATATTACACGCATAAACATACTCACTCGCACATACTTATTGCATAATATAGACATACATTTCAAAACTATTTTTGATACAGCTAGCATTCCAAGTACGGACTGCAGTAGCTACTCTGAAATACTTTACAAATAGATGTGTTTTTAACTGGCATTTGAATGATTCAAAACTGGAAGATGAAAAATATAGATGAAATACTAGGAGATATGGGGTTTAGCCGACTATTGAAAGAAATTAGGCACAAAGAGAGGAATTCCATATGTGTGCCAGAAAGGTTTCCGCATGGAGCACATCGAACCAACAACATACCCTAACCCTAACCCTACTCTAACCCTAACCCTAACCCTGACACTGGGTTAAGGTTATGGTTAGAGTTAGGGTATGTTGTTGGTTCGGTGTGTTGCATGCGGAAATCTTTCTGGCACACATATGGAATTCCTCCCGGTACAAACAGCAGAATAGACATCCAACTGTCAGAAAGGAGTAATGAGTGAGAATTATGATGATGTTCCTCGAGCAAAACAGTCAACCAAACAATCCCAGTTAGAACCGTCATCCCCAACCCTTTGATCTCGAAAATTCACAACCGCAATCTTGTAAACCTGAATTGGGAAGGATTTCCATATGTCCGCCATCCTACAACATGCAGGGCAAAACAAGATTGCAAGATTAGACAACGATCACTTTTCTCTCCTTGAATATCCCCACAAAAAGCCAAGCCCCTCTTTCATACCAGCCCCCTCAAAATAATATAATCCCTCTTTAGAGTGAGTTGTTTTTTTTTTTGGAACTGGTTATGATCACATTGTAGACTGGCACCCGTATGGAAATCCTCCCCTGAAATGACTGAAAACAGAGGTGAAGTTAGTGTGTAATGAAACGTTACACGTTGACTGAAACCGACTTTCCTTGTTCCCTCTTCGTTAATCTGCGCGACGTATCTGATCTGATTTCCCATGGGATTTTCTGATAGACACCATCCAAATTACTCGGGATAAAAACAGATTAAAATGTCAAAACTGATTTAACGAAGTTTGGACTTGCTAATGCCGTATAATTTCAAAATCGTGTAAGTTTCAAGATCCTCGAACTATCTCACTGAAGTCATGTTCACACGTACACTGATGGATGTTGCTAAGAAAACCCACAAAACATAAGTTTTCGTTATGTCACTCATCTGTTATTTTCTATGCTGGTCGAAGTCACATACACTTGCTCCTAATGAAGGATTTTGTTTACTCTTACTTTCCCGAGAAGGCTGGGTGAAACAAAAGGAAACAAATAAATAGTTCCGAGTTTTTTTGTTTTTGGGTTGGTCTCTGAAAGTTAGGGGTAACTGAATTTCCACAAGTCAGGTTTAATGAACTGGAGTTAGTAAGTGGGTTAGGGAAATCGATCGAAATGTTTAACTTTGGGGTTGGAAGCATTTTCGAATGAGACTCACACCTTTAATCGGAATTCATGTCTACTAAACAATCCAAACCTTACCCCTAACCCTGCCCTTAACCCTAACCCTAATGCCCATCGAGACGGGAGCATCAGTCGAGATGAGCCCTAGCTAATCCTAACGTCTGAAGACAGGAAAATAGGGTTTGAGTCTCATTCGGAATCCTCTTTTGGAATTTCCTACCTGACTAGACTGTTTGGGGGGACTCGTACAGAAGGCTGGCAGAGCTAGGCTTGCACTGAGTTTTCTTTTTTGAGGGCTCCCTTTCTTTTCCTTCGATCCAAACGGCGATGTTTTGTCTGGTGAGGATTCCATGCTGGATCCAGACTTCGATTTGCTACCTGCATACTCTGGGCTAGAGGTTTTGCTGGTCTGACCAGAACGGCCGCTGCCTTTTTGTTCCGGTGTGGAATCTTTACTGGATCTTCTTTTCGAGGAGTACAGGTGACTATTACCCCCCTCGGGGTTCATGGACACCGTGACGGAGGCCGGCTCAGGGCTGAAAGATTTGCTTGATCTCCTGCTCTCCATTTTGTCTGGGTTCGATTCTTTACAACTTCGACCGAAAACATTGAGAAAACCTGTAGAAATTTTAGCGAGAGATTCTTTACTTCGTCCAAGATCTTTCTTGTCTTTGGACTTTCCCTTCTCAAGAGAAGGATCTCTGCTGGATCCGGAGTTCGATTTGCTGCCTGCAGACTCTGGGCTGGAGGTCTTGCTAGACTGACGAGAACTGCCACTGACTTTTTGTTCCGGTGTGGAGTCTTTTTTTGATTTTCTGATCGATGAGTACATGTGACTCTCACTGCCTTCGGGATTCATGGACACAGGCATAGAGGCCGGCTCAGGACTGGAGGATTTGCTTGATGTTCCACTTACCGAGTTGTCCGTGCTCAGTTCACTGGGGCTTAGGCTGAATACCTTAAAGAAACCTGGCGGAATATTATATTTATAAAGTGATTCCTTACTTCGATATTGACCTTTTTCGCCTTTTGATTTCCCTTTCTCAAGAGAAGGATCTCTGCTTGATCCGGAGATCGATTTGCTGCCTGCCTGCTCTGGACTGGAGGTCTTGCTGGACTGATGAGAACTACCACTGTCTTTTTGTTTCCGTATGGACTCTTTTTTTGATCTTCTAAATGATGAATACATATGACTCTCATCGCCTTCGGGGTCCAGGCACACAGTCATAGAGGCCGGCTCAGGGCTGGATGATTTACTTGATCTTCCACTTCCCGGCTTTTCTGGGCTCGACCCTTTGCTGCTTCGACGTTTAAATACATTTAGAAAACCTGTCGGGATATCAGAAAGAGATTCCTTACTTCGACGTCCATCTTTCTTGCCTTTGGATTTTCCTTTCTCAAGAGAAGGCTCTCTGCTACTACTCGCGCTTCTCTTGCGGTAACCGCCTTTGGCTCCGTCGGGAGAAGTTTCTCTGCTGCTCAGGTCCAAACTACCGAGGCTGCTACTCAAAGTTCCCGGATCAGAGTCCTTGCTACGTCGCCGAGCTTTACCACTTTCGGAGGATGTGTCGGAGAGGCGTGAGCTAGTACTTTTCTCCGGTGAAGACTCTTTACTGCCAACACTACCTGGCTTGAAAAGCTTACCAAGGAATCCCGAAGAGCGCCTATGAGATGAATGTTCTGGTTTCTGCCCCTGCTGTGGTTTAGAAGCCTGTTTCTCTTCATGACCTGAATCAGCACTGATTTGCTCCGGATGCCCTTCACTAGACGCACCTTTCTGTTCTTTTACCGAAAACTCCGTCTCTTCATGCTCACCTGAATAACTTGTTTCTCCTGTTGCTCCGTGGTGTCCTTGGAGCAAATATTCTCTCTCTTGCAGTTCTTCACCGGCAATATCTTCTTCTAGCATCGTGTATCTGGCTCCAGGTGGATTCTTATCCCCTGGAGACGATTTCTTCGAGGAACTACCCCTTTTATGATGACCAGAGGCCATTACGATAGTCACTTTTAACCACAAATGCAGAGAAACCTCAGGAGGGTAAGCCCAGTCCTTCTTCTTCACGAAAACTAAACTCTCGCCTATTCTGTCTCCTCCTAAAAAACTGCTCTAGACCCGTTCTGAGTAAACCTCAATGAAACATTCTGTCCAGGCTTTCGGGAGGAAAAAAAATGCGACCGACATCAAACATAATGAGGGTAAAAGCAAAACACACGAGACGGAGACGAAAACTCAGACAACATTTGTGTCCCATGAGTACCAATCTGAAGTACACTCATTTCCCGAGGGGGCTTTGACAGTGGAAAAACGTGAAATCGAATTGTTTTTTCTTGAGGTAAGGAAAAAAAAAAGAAACAGAAGCAAACATTTTAAAGGACGAACTCCGGTGTAAAGCTTTATTGTCAGCCATATTGGAAGTGGTCATAACACGCTAGATGTTGGATCAAGAATGGCAGATGATATTCAATTCAATGCGCCTTTTCCCCTAGCCATCTGTGATCCCAACCACAGTTATTCGATAGACGTCGTGTCACTATTGTTTTGGAGCGGGCAAGGAGAACAGGGGGG
>JAWQUT010000007.1:510225-525225 GCA_033807755.1 Ellobium chinense
CCCCCCACCCCGACATATTGTGACAGGAGTCCCATTTCTCATGACTATAATGCAATCGTTGGATCATGACAGACACTATCACCCACTTCTCCGTTCGTATTCTGTTCCGCCACTGACATCATCAAACTCGAAGTTAAATTTCCCTTATTATGACAAAGAATTTGATACAACCCCAAACAGCCCTATAGAAATACCTACGGAAGACTGCACAAATAAAATGTAAATTTTACAATTAATTAGGTTTAACTACAGGCTTAGAGCTGACAATAACTTGCTTTGTGCTTATACAGTAAATTATGCAGCTTGCTGCTTCACCTGTTGCTTATGCCAAGTTAAGGAAATTTCGGAATCATAAAGCTACTGCACACATACGCCAGAGTGTGCTAAAACGAACAGTGGAAAATCGCATGATAAATGGCAGTATTCGATACTGATGCATTTCTAAACTCAGACCCGTGAGGTACTTTACACTCTAAAGAACTTCAATAAGCAGCTCCTTAAGCACTGAACGTTTCTGACTATTACATGGGTTGAGGACAGTGGAAAGAGTATTTGTTTTAAGTCTCTAAGCCAATTCTGAAAAGGCCCGTAGTTTTCGAACTGCTGTAAGTATTTTCCGGAAAAATTTCATTGACATGATACGTTAGATCAGACCATTATTAATTATGAACTACTGGATTCTGCCGGTCTGTTGTACTGCCCAAATGGAAATGCCACGCGTCGCCAAAATTTATGATTCCCCTTCTTTGAGGATATCACCTTTATTTAGGGACCATTTCAAGCTTTGAGGTTAATGACCTTTCACAGATGGACGTGTTGCTCGGGGCTCGTAAGCTCATCTTCACTGCGACATCGCTAATGCTCTGATGTAATGTAACCAAATATCATTAAGCACTACAGGATGTAAAACAAGATTGGACGAAACGAGCCTAAAATTACCTACCTACATGTCTACAAGCTTGCCTCCCTGCCAGTCTGATTGTCTGTCAGTCTGTCTGTCTGTCTCTTCGTTTGTTTATCTGCTCGTCAGTCCATCCATCCATCCATCCATCCGCTCGTCTGTCTCTGTCTGTCTGTCTGTCTGTCTGTCTGTCTGTCTGTCTGTCTGGGTGGGTGGATGGGTCACTTACGCCACTGACACTGAGTGCTGCTGCGACTTGCTAGCATGGTGCTTGTTTTGTAGGAAGAATAACAAGACCATCAATTTCTTTCTTTAGACAACATGTCTTAAATTCAGGTTCTCTTGCTAAGTAAAGGTCGCCTCAATTACTTGAGACTGCACGGGGATCCTAACACATTGTCAGAGCACGCAACATGTCAAGGCTTGCAGAGCCTCCTGGGACGCAAGAACTCCTACGTTATTGGCACACGAAAATGTCACGCAGTGGAGAGGAACTGATTTTTTTATTGAGTTGCTTTTTTTAGCAGCATCCGAGGTTCTTTAGTGTTACAACTCGGGCCCAAGATTGGTTATCATCCTCTCTCTTGCGGACTTCGAATCAACGGGGACCCATTTCATGGGGTCCTGATGTAGCAGCAAGCTCGCCCCCTTGTCATTTCCGCTGTTGTTTCTATAAGACACATTTTTTTTTCAATTGCTGGCTACAGTGAGCGCCCGCGTTATCAGAATCAAAGGCGAGTGATCTATAGCTAGCAACGCCCTGATTCCCATGCTGTACCATGTTCCCTGGATTTGTTTTCATGGTACACTGCGGACTTTACACTGTGGCCGCTATCGGAATAGCGATCCAACAAAGTAACGAATTAGATTCATTGATACTTGAGCTATTTTGTCCCTTCTATCCTGGAAAAAGAGACGTGAGGATACAGAAAGACATAGAAGTGGTGAAAACGTCAAGCGGGGGAGGTTAGAAAGCTTCAAAGCAACAGAAAAAGAACGACCAGAGCGAGATAGCCATTGAGAATAAGACATGACCCACACCAAACAAAAACCAAAAAAAAAACTAACAAACTGAGGCAACAAGAACAAGAGATGACAACATAGCAAACAAGATGTCCGTCCCGAGGGTTTCTATCTAGGGCTTCCGTTCTGTCTTTGGAAACACTAGACGGAATGAACGTGCCCTGGCAGTGGGGACATCCTGGCCTTAATGGGATATCCATATCCCCATGACATCAATCTGGCACAGCTCCGTTAATGAACTTTTCTAAACGGACAAGAACAAAAAAACAAAGAGAATCTCCAACCCACGTTGTTTACTCCATTTACCCTTGTAGATCACGATGCAATACACGTTCTTAACTGTCATGAATCTATGCAGTGAAAATGTCAACTGATGCTGATCCTTTTTGCCACTTCCAAATCTACTTTGGAGGGTCAGACATTGACGTTGATCGTTTACACTGCGAATTTCGAAAGTACACAAACACATACGTTTCTCATGCAACAGGGAAAGCTGCTGGTTTTCAACCATTATAAGATGATAATATACCCAGCGAACTGATGGATGAACTCTTCTGATTGGAAAAGGCAAAATCTCTGACGCACGTTGTTAACGTCCCATACCCTTGTTCATCGCAATGCAATACATGGTCTTAACTATCCATGAATCTATGCCAAGGTAATGTCAATGCTGATCATGTCCTTTTTGCCACTTCCAAATTGACTTAGGAGGGTCAGACCTACATGTTGATCGTGTACACCGCGAACATCGAATGCACATAATCACATAAGTTACTCATCCATCTCAACATTACAGAAAATTGCTGGTTTTCGACCATTATCAGTTTGCTTGAAAGTGTCAGGATCTTTCCTGGGGACAGAGTGCAGATCTGATGAACCCAGCGAACTGATGGGCCGTGCAGGTTAATCACCCAGGCCTACAAAGAACCATATGGGAGGTGCCATTCGCACGAGACGGCCGCTGATGAAGTTTCTCTCCGACACAAAAACTTCATTTCATGTGGGTCACCTCAACGATCAGCTTTTTATGTGGGAGAGATGTAAATCTGGCACGCTCAGTGTTATTGTGGGATCCAGGCGGAGCGAGATAAGTTGCTGTTGAGAGCAGAGTGGGTCTGATTTTCTGACATCTTCTGGCAAAAGGACTTATGTTGTTTTTTTCTGTCAAAGTCACTTCGTTGCATATTCGTGATATTCATGTCAGTATTCATCTTCCAGTGAAATATTTTTGCGAAACCCCGAATGTCCTTGTTATAAGAACAGCAATTCGACAATTATTTTGTTAAAGAAAAGAAGTTTACTCAACCTGAACCATTCAGTTTTCTCAAACAACAATTTTGGTAAAGATAACCCCGTTTGTCAGATGACGTTAGCAATAGTAGAGTGCTTGATTGCGAAATTCGCACTTAGGACGGGATATCCACTACAGAGACATTTCTGTATAAGCTGGTCAGTAAATGTCACAGACAGTATTCAGCTATGAAATATTTAGAGTCAATAAAGTCTAGTCTATGAGTGTTCAGGTTTATAGTGTGGGGAGTTATTACAGAGTCTTTGAAAATGAGTAAACGTCTAGCAATGATGGTCCTCGAAGTATGTTTGAGGCTCGGCGTGCAAACAATAACACCCGTCCGTCTTTCTTTCTTTCTTTCTTTCTTTCTTTCTTTCTTTCTTTCTTTCTTGTTACAGATCTGTTTTCCTTCCACTTTCGGCTCCAAAACCACCACCGGAGACCCAAAATCCACTTGACCAAGTAGTACACGAAGTTGTTATTGACTAGCTGGCCAGCATTTTTGACATTCGGCACGTCTCCCTAGGTCAGTTATCAGCACTTGGTGTGTGGTGTAGGCTGAGCCAGATGTCCAAGAGCCTACAATAACGCGATCGACCGTCAGGTGATAAAGGGTTACTGCCTGTATTATTCTACTGCTGACACTTTTCAACAATATCATCGAGTTACAGCGAAACAGCATAAAAAAATTATATATAGACTATGTCTACCTGTTTAACCACATAGGCGTGATATGTGGATCACATTACCATATATTCAGCAGAAGAACACCGTGGGCCCTGAACTATGATTTTACTTACCATATAAAAAAATTGTTGTGAATGGACCACCCCTTGGTGTGTGTGTGTGGGGGGGGGGNNNGGGGGCTTAAAAGTCCCTTTGCACGTTACGATCTAAGGTCATACATAAATTTCACAGACAGTTCATAACGTGCGACAATATGATCGCAGCATCATGAAATGTCATTTTAACGCACTCCTGGTCCTACATCTATCATCTGCCATAACCGTTCTTGGAAAATCAGAACTAGAAAATAAAAGCTTTCAAATGTGATCGTCGGCATCGTTAAGTGCTGACCTCATCTGAATGTTGCAGGTAATTTAATCAGTTTGCTCAACTGGTGGCATAAGCCGAAGACATCCGGAGGGGCTATTGAAGTATTGGGTGAGAGGAGGGAGGGAGAGAAGGAGAGGATGAGACAGAGAAAGAGAGAGAGAGAGAGAGAGAGAATGAAAGAGAGAGACGGGGGTAGATAGAAATAAAGCGTTCGCTTTCTAAGGCTCTGGAAAGGATCAAGAACTTTGATGCAGCCGTGAAGGAATGAACTGGGATAAAATAAATGGGCCACAGAGACCCTTTCAACATGATAGATTGAAGTTATAATGGGTTTGTTGGCTGTGTTATGAAACAGGCACAGACATGGAACAGCGGACGTAAGGGAGTGAGCAGAGAAAGAAAGAAAAAAAAACAGCTGGAGAGAAAGAGAGACATGTGCACTTCATTTACCTGAATGGGAATACATGTAATGTTTTTATGTATGGGATCGATCTACTCCTGTATTCACAGCAAAAAGCCAGCGACAGAATGATGGACGCAACACAGTCACCCGGGTTATAAACATGGCCGGCAGAGCTTGCCAATCCTGGCATAAAAAAACACTTCCACGCGTATTTATTTGAGCAGCTTAGAGCTACAAGGATTTGGGCCAAAGGCAGGAGGTATAAAAACATAATTGATTACTAAGAAAACAGCTCAACATGACAAATACTGGCGCGTAAATGGCGCTGCAAAAACCAACAACGACAACAACGACAAAGACCTTAAGTCAGTGCAAATGGGCCAGAATTCCAGATTGGACATGTTTATCCGGACATGAATCTCTAGAAATACAGTTGTAATCACTTTTCTATTTCTGTTTACTGTATTGACATATTTTGAAAATTTTTCAGCCCCCCATCCATTCGAATGTTCCCCTCCCATCCACTCCTAGATCTTCATCATTTTGTAGGTATTTATGCACGTAACCTATGATTATTAAATATTTTACAAGGCCCCTTTGAAATTTTAAGCTACTTTGCCATTACATTGTAGTTGCCATTAACTTTCGTTGCCCCACTGTTCCAAGTCGAGGAGGTCCTATATCGTCTTCCCATACTCCTGCTAACAAAGAACATGCTGTTTTACAAAAAAATACACGAGTCTACATTTTACAAACATACACAAATCTAAATTTTTACAGCTATACACGAGTCCACACGTAGTTACAGAAGCAATGAAGCAAAGTGGTCAGTTTGCTGTCATACTATCACAGAATTCGCTTCCCACAGGAACTTCGTCGGTTTGTCTGTGGGGACAGGATATGTGTAGAGAGGATAATGGAAAGGCTAATAAATATCTAAGTTGAAAGTAGATTTATTTGTCTGTAACCTCAGGACTCAGTTCCTTATACACTCGGCGACAGCCAAAATTCTTACTGACACGTTCGGTCACAGACACTATAAATTTCACGTGATTTGCCTCTTTCGAGAGTCTGTTATCTTCTATTGTTGCATAAACCGCATTTCTTTCTTTCTTTCTTTCTTTCTTTCTTTCTTTCTTTCTTTCTTTCCCTCTTTCTTTCTTTTCTTTCTTTCTTTCTTTCTTTCTTTTCTTTCTTTCTTTCTTTCCTGTTTTCCTTGCCCATGTAAATTCTTGCGTCCCTTGAGCCAAAGCACTAAGATGGACCATAATCTATGTGAATGATTAAGCTTCTGCCATTCAGTTAATGACTTATCTACAACAAAGAGAACCCTCCCCTCCCCCCTGCCCCCCCCAAATTCCACAACCTCTCCTATTCAAAGAAATACATGTGAATGGTCCCTGGTGACTAATGAGATTCTGTTGATTTCTCAGAAGGAGATTACTACAAATTGACTAGTACTAGATCCAGTGGTACATTACTGCCAAGAATTGATCTGGCCAGTACCTCCTGGGGACCTGTGCTCTGACTGTAGATGGCATAGAATGGGGCCAAATACATACATACAAAGTGAAAGAAAGAAAGAAAGAAAGAAAGAAAGAAAGAAAGAAAGAAAGAAAGAAAGAAAAGAAAAAAATGAAGGAGAGGGAGAAAGAGGAAGAAGGATGACGTATGGGAAATTTGGCAGACGCCGTGCTTTCGAATGCTGGACATATTGACAGAACTGAATATAGGACAACCATCCTTTAAAGGTGACATACAGGATTAGGCAACAAACTGCTGCCTATACTCATCATGACAGTAGTAAAGTCGGGCTCTTTTTCCATCTAGGTTACCAATGGCATCATTAGAGACTGGACAAAATCTATCAATTTAGTGCCTAAAAGAGTATAATAGACCTCTTTTTATTCCCTCTTTAGGTCATTTCTTGGGCTGGTAGTACAATTATTATGCCGTCTTATTTACATCGCCTTTCTCTCTGAGGGACAACAAAAAATAATGCCTTGGTCTTTTCAGACGCACTGACCGGGGCCATTTCCTGTCCAGGATCCTCTCGGGCGCGGATATCATACTACAAAGAACATGAATAAAGCATAGATCTGGGGGTCCAGCAGATCGATGGCCATAATTTTTAACGATGAGGCCATACTAAGAAGGGTCAATATCCGTGGCCGTGCTGGGGAGATATGATATGGCCCAGCCTGCCACTTTCTGTCACGCCAAGGACCCGGTCACTTCCGCTCTATACTCCAAAACAATCTGGAATGACGAAGGAGATATCACAGGAGATATCACCGAGCAGTTCCGTTCCTTGGAACATAATCGTTCTCAATAGCTGAGATCTTTGAGTTGCTGCCTCTCAGATTTCTCCGTGGTCGTCTGAAATACAACTCTAAAAATGAGCAGCGTCCGACTCTTCAGAAGTCCAACCTTTTTAGACGTTACGGTCTTACAAAACCTTGGTCAACATCAATTTCTTTCACAAACACAGCTTTCCCCGTCAGGGATGGTCAAAGCTTCCCGCTTACAAAACGTAACGCCATTCATTTCACTCTCACATCTTCTACAACGTGACAGAAAACAGTATTTTAGGGAAAATAACAAGCAGATTTTCGAAAACTTTTGTCTCCAGCTTCTCCTCAGATCCGCTCACTGAGACTCTAATAGTGATTTTTACTGATCACACAAAGTGAACGTTGAGATTTTATCCCTTGCTCGATGTTCGGGAATGGCCCTTAGGACATCTTCACCTCCAGACCTGTATGTGGATAGTCTAAGTACTCTTTCACCTCATGATAATTGATAACTGTCAAACATCCCCTGCCCAAGACATGCAAGCATTGAAAGTTGGCAGCAAAATCCAAGATTTTTATCAATTATACGGTCGACTGTCTGTGCTTTCATACGGAAACTCGATCAACGCCAGATTCTGCTCATTTCGTTTATTAAAACTTCTTGCTACCTCATTAAACCTGAAGATGCCCCATTTCGTTTTGTAACGTTTTACTGCCGTCTACATCAACTCTCAATTGCAGCTGAATCGCGGTTATATGGAAAATAAAAATACCATCAGAGAGAGGCTTGTTTCCAGCAGAAGATGTTATTTCCGAGGACCCAGGCAATTTCTTGTCCTGAAGAGGCGGCGATTGGGTATAATCTGCGGCTGGTGCTCAGATGTCAGCCTAGTTTATGTTGTGTCCAGAACCAGAGGGAAATGATACGATAATAATATGCTTTATCTTGCCCCAGGTATTTTTCTTAACATGATCTGGTTTCATTATGAACAGCAGTCCAAACGGAAATCCTATAGCCTTTGTCCGGCTTTGAGTATAAGGCGGAGTAAAGCCAGACTTGGAAAGAAAAAAAAAAAGAAACAAACAGAAAGTAATCTAGGCTTTTACAAAGTGGCAGGAAATTGTAGGGACACATTTTGATGGTGTAACATCATCAACTCTCTCGAAACGAACATCAGCTTGTCACAGTAAATGACCCCTATATTATCTGGCGAATGTTAACTGGATACAGAAATTTAATCCTAATGTCAAGCCTGTTCAGCAGTCAACTAGTACTACTAGCCTATAGAAATTTTATTGGTCAATACATGTGTTACAAAATGTGCAGGCAACGTAATCGAAATCGATTGAGGGTGGGCTAGAACAGTGTGTGATGTGTGCTTATGATTATCCTAGTGTCCCAATTTGCCTTTGACGCATACGCTGCATAGAGCAATGACATAAAAACTGAAAGTTTTGACACACCATAATAATAACGATGTGCTTAAGTCACAAGAATGTGTATATTATGCATAGAAGTGACATTGGATGTTCAGAGGTGAAACAGTGCGGTTTAACTTTTGTAGACCAGAGGGCACACTCACCTGCATGTTTAATTACAAAGCGACAACACGCAGATCGTTAAAGTTTCACAGCCGTGGAGGGAAACGCTTTCGACATGGGATTTCCGTCCACATTTCCCGGAGGCTGTTTGAATGCTCGCAAATTCGCAACTCCTTGATAACATGGAGAAAAAGCTGGGATTAAATACGGATGCAATGAAGCGGTGCTATTTATTTCTAACTTTCGTTTCGGTTATTTTGCCTGGAATAAAAAACTGTTGCCAATGCATGAAAAACTGGGTTTACTTGGGATGCAACGATAAAGTAGACTCGACCCGTAGGACATGCAGCAATATTCTCTGTTGGACGTACCTTTCGATGGCTTTACAAAATAATTTATGGCTCTTGTTGTTCTAGTGCCGTTCGAGAATTTATAGGGCGTGGAGTGTTGGGAATCATGAATAAGTGAAAGAGCCAATTCTTCTTAGCAGTTGCATTTAATCCATTACCTCGGCATGTTCAGGTAGCACATGGCCTCTACACAACAACAACAATAATGACAATTTTTCAAAAAAATATGTTTCAGCATAATTATTTCGATCCTGGCTATTGTCAAATTGACTGCGCTGTGAATTTCACTCTTGGTAAACCATTGATTTGTATATTGTGTCATAATTATGAACATTTCCATCCATTCTCCATGAAAAAAAGGTTAAGCTATCATATTCACATCTCTAATATTTTTTATTTAAACTCTGACTTGATTAGTGAAAACACAGTCCATTTTGCTTTGCGATTTGCTACTCTTGTAAAATATATAATGTGGCTTATATCAATATAATATAATATGATATAATATAATATAATATAATATAATATAAAATAATATAATATAATATAAAATAATATAATATAATCGCTAGTAAATTCCATTTTCAGTAGATTCCGTGCATCGTTGCAATACCAGCTTCCCGTGCACATTCCTTCCCTCTGCTCCCTCTTCATTCTTCCTGTTGTTATTTCCCGTCTTCGCCTGACAGTGTGTGGCACTGACAATTTCCGCAAAACATTTGAGTTACCTATTCCCCCCTAACTCACGGGAAGTTAACTGCATGCAAAAAAGTTATCATTCTCAGCGGATGGCTCTCCGATGCAATCGACCTCCTGGGACTTCTTGGACATAAAAGAAAAGACATTATGGTGTTAAAAGATTGCCTCAAAAGACAGGTGAATTGTTTTCATGTCAGAGAGCAGACCTCTGGAACTGAATGTAGGCTCTGATCTCATTTGCCACTTATTTGCCAATAACCGTGATGTGCACTGTCATAGGAACAGCTTTCAAGAACATTAGGAGATCAGAACAAGCATTATCTCAAACAATTTAGGAGGAAGGGACTAAGAAAACCCCCAGCAATCCACGCTGACAGACCCAGGACAATCTCCACAAAAAAAAATAATGAGGACATCGCGAGAGACGTCAAGTGATCTGATGATGACAATCTCCAACAACGTTTGGTCTAGGACAGCTGATGTTGATCTCCAAGAATCATTAGCCCCGAGATGATAACGAGGAGAGACTGAGGAGAGAGCGACCTTGCGACATAACAGCGAAGGAAGGAGTTCGTCAAATCTGACAGAAAATAATGACCATTTCTCCACTTCGCGACCTTTAACGATTTATGAGGATCACAAGCAAAAATCCTGCCAGTATCTTGTGGAAGCATCATAAGTACATAATCCAATATTTCATACGATGGTAACGGTAAAAAAAAGGTATATAAAATATGACGCTTCCTTTTATTTTTTTGAATACCACTTGCTGAGAGTATCTGCACTATCGTCCTTAATAACAAAACTTGGGCTAATCAGAACTTCATAAAATACATTTGTTGTTGAGCTCCAAACAACAGAATTGGCACACAGTTCGCACAAACTACCAAGCCGAACGTATTCGAATATACTTCTCCAAGGACAGTTCGGGGAACAAGGAGAAACTAGTAAATATACCCCATGTTGCTCTAGACGTAGTAGGAGAGTAAGGCACCGTTACTAGCCTCGACCGGACCTAAGTTCACCATTTCCGTTCACGATTGCGATCACACTGAAAAAGGGAATAATTCTGCTTGCTACGATCACGAAATCGGAACTTAGTTCATGTAAACGGAGCTCCGCCTGTCTCTGGTATTACTACGCCTCCTTCAGAACGTCATCGACAGGACATTATACCCTAGTGAATAATACCCGAAAGTCAGTGACAACAACAACAACAACAACCTCATTACTCCCACTTGTTCACAGATCATGTGGGACGAAAGAACTGCGACATAAAAAAATATGAAAGAGTAAGAGAGTTGGAAGTATCATCAAGTCTGAACCGACAAAAACAGTTACAGGGTAGACTTTGTTATTTTTGGGTGAGTCGATTTGTAACTTGCGTGCACTTGCTCTATTTTCCTAACCCCCCGACATGTCGCTTAACAACAGGGCCTGGATTCAGCTTTTAGTGGCCATTTGTGGCATCGATCGCTGGATCACATGAATATCATAGCTGTCTTGACGGCCGGGGCAAGGAGGGGGAGAAGGCGTATGTTATTAATACAGCAATTAGCCTTCATATAATTATTTGCCGCCGGCCAGCTAGCTGCCTGATGACACTTGAGATAATTACAACACACATTCCACAGATAAACACTAATGATGGGTCTCAGAGGTGCCATAAATGAGGTCTTCAACAAGGTGCTAAGGTATTACACTTTGCATAACCCTGAGGAAGGAAAGCAGACTGAATCAAATCGAGAGATCAAGAGAACGCAAGACAGAAAGACAAAGCCAGAGAGATAGAGAAAGAGAGAGAGAGAGAAGGGGCAGACAGAAAGAGAGAGAGAGTGGGAGAAAGAAAGGGCCAGACAGGGGGAGGGGGAGGGGGAGAAGGACATAGAAATAGAGAGAGAGAGGGGAAGGGAGAAAGAGAGTTAAAGAGATGGAAAAACGTAAATAGCTCTCAGCTTTACTCATGTCACGTCTTCCAGTAAAATAATGCAAAATCTACGTTTTACCTAGTTTTACAATCATCTACAACGTATGGCATGCCAGTTTCCCGTGATGACAGACTGAGCAAATAGACAGGGTTAAGGGTGTGTTGAAAGGGAGGGGGGGGGAGGACAAGAAACCACTGAATAGTTAATTAGCCTCCTGCAGCGACAACCACAGGTGGTATTAATCCCTCATGTAGCGATAAGCAGACGAAATGCTTGGTTTTCATGATATCGCAATTACAGCCAGCGAGAGTTCATCCCAGACAACCTTGCCGCTATCCCTGAATTAGTTTCCGACAATGTCACCCAAATCCCTTGACTGCGACTCATCTCCAGACTAATTTCCACGAGCACGCAGAGCCTGGCTGCCTCCTCTCTCTGAGCTGAACTGCCAACCGTTCACGACATCTGTTACTGTTAGTGTGTCTACGTAGTTTTATAAGATAGAAGCAAGGACTGCTATTAATACTTGTTTGTTTATCCCGAAATATTATTTATACATCATCACCTAGGACTGAAACACTACACCGTAACAGTAATGCTTGTGGAATCGGGGGAAAGCCTGCAAAGAGATCAGTGGGACCTCCAACTACCAAGGAGCAGTCTACTTGCTCTGTTACCGGACGAAGCATTCATCGCGTAAACGCAAAAGAAGAAAACAACCATCGACGCAGTCAGTAAATTAGCATCTGTTGTCACGAAAAACATTGATTAACTTCAGATATATCAGATATATCCCTCCAGTAGGGATTTTAGTGCCCTCATTACATTGTACTACTTATATAATATCACATCCGCCAGTAAATGATACAATTTTGGTGCCTTCTGTTAATTGTTAATTGTACTGATGTTATTTTGGATGTCGAGATATTTTTTACAACTTGAGCAAAAGAAAGTTTCTTGTATCTTGTCAATCTGGACGCTAAAGAAAAAAAAGTTCACATTACACGAAAGTTACGATTAAGCGGGTTGTGATTAATTAAAGTCGACTGTACTCGAAAACACAGGAGCAGTGTATTTAGGGATCAGTGACATTCAGTGATTGTCTCCACTGTACGGATCAGATGATACCTTAACGCCCACTATGAAAGCAGACTACAGCCAGAGTATGTTTGATATCACTCATGCATCTGAACGTGACATTTTCGGGATCGTGATGTTTCTGCCCTTTAGAGATAACGTCGCGCGACAAATTTATTCCTCGTTTCATCATCTCTCTTTTTTTTTATGTTCTGTCGTCCTTTCTGAAGTTGGTTAAATTTTCTCCCTCCCCCAGTCTATCCAAAGAGATTTTGCTTTTAAAAAGACGTAAAATAATCACACCCCCGACTCGGGGGCCTGAAAACAAAGCTACAGCTAATCGTTTCCATTATTAGATTTACAGACTTGATCGGTGTTGCGTGTATGTTAGCACTTAACAATGTGTTGATGTGATAGCCAATCTCCGAGAGAGGCAGTGTAAAGCGGTGTATAACAATTATCTTGACACAGACGTCTCCTTGTCTCTGCGAATCACATAATCACCTAATCTGTATGGCGATATAGACAGTCACAAGCACTTCCACAGAGGATACGAAAGATAGCGAAAATATGTCAGAGCTAAAGGGTCACTACTGTTTCTGGGTGAAAATCTCTGCTTACCACAGTATGGATATTGGGTCAACTTGTCCGCATATATTAATCTGATTTAATTTCAATAATTATGTATGACATATTTCATAGTTGCTGTATTGTTTGCTCTCATGTATTGCATGATTTTACAAGAGCTAATAAAGAATTCAGTTGAACTGGAATCATAAACGTTGCCAGTAGTCAGGATATGTTATCAGCAATCATGCACAGATATCGTGAACAACCTCCCCTCAATCGCTTCTCCCCCAGTCTGTTGTGGTCGATTTTGCAGAGACGTCTCTTCCTCTCTGTTCCCGCCCTCCTGCCCGGGGGCGGACCATCCGTCAACCCGATGCGACAGAGCAATCCAGCACCTTCTGTTAAACCCAGTACATCCTGTCCACAGTGTTGTGTACAGTCCAATCAACGCGGAAATACTATCCAGCCTCTCATGTCCAAGCAATTCTTTTCACTTGTGCTCCGTTTCAACAAACTCATCATGCTTCAGTGAAACCATCTGGGCCTAATCTGGCAAGAGAGCCTCTCAACAACACAGAAGGAGAACTCCCAAAACACGTGATAAGCATGCCCAAAGTGTGTACTCTCCGGGAGTCAACACGAAGGGTCATGCCGTAAGGGTCAAATCCTCTTTTTAAAAAAAAAAAAACTATCCCTCTTCTTCCTCTCCTTTCAATCTCTTTAAAGTTCAAGGCCCACACCTGTTGACATAACACAGGAAGACCAGCCAACTGTAATTAATTTCTTCCTTTCACCCGCTACCATGTCATCTTTGTCATGCCATGCTTTTAATTACTTACAGCCCACTTCCTTTTCCAGGACATGTATACTCCTACCTTATCATGTCACTGTGACCGGCCTCCAAACAGTACACTACTTCCTATTACCATCTTACATATATATATATACAATAATAAAGCTAGAGGAATGAGTTCATGTAATCTTGTGTATTTCACTATAAAGCCATCCATATCCATGGGATTTAACACGTCACCGTTTTCGTCAGTACTAATTTGCATGGCGGCTTTGGTTTTTGTTATTCACAGAACCTTCATATTAAGAAAAAAAATTATCCCCTCTTTGTAAATATTTTTGTGACCGCTCTTCTTGTTTTAACGTTGCTAAAATAAACGGTGCATTATTTTCCTCGTTCAGAGGTCATAACTCACGCGTTAGAAGTCGTGCCACGCTTAAGTTTGTTGTTTATCGTCAATAAAACTATGCCCTATGATAGAAAAGTCTCTGTTCAGGCAAACAAAGCCCATACGAAGAACGACTGTTGTTACTAGTATTCTCAGATTTTCTGGGTATTGCTGTTTCCCTGTGTACAGTCTTGATGTGTATGCGTTGCTGCATGCACCACCTCGCTCTCTTCCAACCATTTCCATTTCTTGATAATCCTTTAGCAGGCACTATGATCGCCACCGCGTATTTTGCAACTGTTACCATATTTGCTCAAGCTCTTTTCAAAAGCATTATAAACAGACCGCTGAGGGATAAAAATGGATCGTTAGGACAGTGAACGCACAAAATTAGAAATACTGTACATCCTTTGGTCTACATCCACCCTGATCGCAGTGCAAATATTATGCTGCACGCCGTGGGTATGCTTTTCTGTTGTCAGCACTTTGGTTCTAAGGTTCAATACACGATACTCTCGTTTGAGACCATCAAGTAGTGTCGTCATAATGCAAGAAGAAGTAACGGATTCTGTGGTCGTATGCATAATCCTTATGATGCAAATAGAGTAAATAACTTATGACCCTGCATACTGACCGAAAATATGACGCGCAAGGGAAAGTAATCATTTTCAAAAGTTTTCAGTAC
>JAWQUT010000007.1:530225-531522 GCA_033807755.1 Ellobium chinense
TGAAGTAACAGTTGTATGGAGCCAGTTACACAGATGTGGATGACAAATTAAGACAGACAGACAGACAGACGTAGGAAAAATGGGGAAAATGGTATGAAGTTAGAAGCCATCAAAGTTTGATATCATCTCATCATAAACCAGTTCGCACCAGTAAAGGAAATCAGAGGAAAAAAAAATAAACGAAGGTTTATATAACCATCTCGTGTTATTATTTTTTTGGGTCGCTGGAGGTCGCCATTGCGTACGCCGGCTTTCACACGTAGCCTTCGCTCATACCTCGCCACCCCACAATGTTCAGCCACTTCACTAACCAGTGGCCACAGCTGAGACTGCCTTCAGTCAACACTATACAAAACCAGCTGGATGACCTCCTCCTAATAGCAATCCGAGGAAAGAGCCAAAAAGTTGCCATTAAGCGAAGTATTATACGAGCCTGTTTGTTCAGATCTTTTGTGTGGGAAATCTGTGCATACCCACCGTCTTCTTAAAACCGATCAGATGTGGCCAAAATGCGAAAAAGCGGACTGCGATTGAGCGGAAGCAACAATACCATCTCGTACTCGTAGGTCATCGACATGTAAAAAAGGGAACTATTTATTGTTGCGTGAGAGTGAACGAGCAGGCTAGGGTGGTTGTGTATGAATAATACAATGACATGCGGGGCGTTTATTTTGTAATGAGTTGCCTGAGAGTTGCCTGATATGGACAAGAGAGAGAGAGAGAGAAAGAGAAAGAGAGAGAGAGAGAGAGAGAGAGAGAGAGAGAGAGAGAGAGAGAGATACGTACAGCTCAAAGTGGACAAAGTATAACGAACGAAAATTGTAAGGAAAGAGAAGTCTAGAAAGAAAAGGAAAACGCAGCCTAGTACTGTATAGAAACTGGGGTTTTAACATCGTGTTAAATTTAAGCTGTGTCGATTTTTATGGAAATTGAGCCTATTCATGTCAATTTCGTCGGAGGTGGTTTAGCAAAGGTTAGTTTCCCCATTGAAAAATATGCTGATGTTTTCGGTCATTACAGACTTCACCAGGACTTCACCAGGACTTCACCAGTGAAGAGTTTAATAATGTCGAGTACGCCGGTTCTGTGTTCTATCACATGACTACGTGTACGTGAATATAAATTTCTCCAGGATGGAGGTTAGTTGTCTCAAATTTATTGTGTCAATGTTCAGTCTCTTCGATATCACCTGTGTAAAACCGGTGCTGTAACGACAATTATTCTACCTGTGCATGCAGAGTTTCGTAATGACAATTTCGATTTCCTGTGGCATGTACAGGTCGAACATTCGTCTTGC
>JAWQUT010000007.1:531532-549032 GCA_033807755.1 Ellobium chinense
ACTCTTTCGCTGTGCCTTCCTTCTACACCAGTTCTCAGTATGCTTAATAACCTCTGCTTGAACATACCCATATCATTTAACACTGCCAGCCCATACAGTATTTGCTCAGTTCTCCAGGCCGACGTGGTCGATCTTGGTAAATGTCAATCATGGCTGATTTACTGTTTGCTGTCCACAGTGAGAGAGAGAGAGAGAGACAGAGAGACAGAGAGAGAGAGAGAGAGAGAGAGAGAGAGAGAGAGAGGTTGAGGTCGGGGGTGGGCAGGGTAGGGACCGAGTTGAGATTCCGATAACGTGACCCCTCACTGAGCTGGCATATTAACTTTGGCTCCGCCTAATCGTAACTAAACTCCAGATTAAAAGAAAGTCGCGTTAAGAAGGAGTTGTGATTAATAAAGTGATGTTTACATGGGAAAAAAATGTTTCCACTTCTCTTTCTAAAACTATGTTATTGAATTGAGATCGTGATTAAACCGAATGCAATTAAGCGAAGCCGATTGTAATTAAATCTTGCTGACCCATCGCATCTCGGTGTTTGCAAGCTACCATTCAAAATGTGCACAGAACTACAGAAATGATAGATCTAATCTTCTCAAATGATCAGGTATATCATGAGAATAAGATCAGAGACCATCAAATGTCATTCTAGAAATTATGTTCCGAATGTGTATCTCACTTCGAAGCCATTAAGTGACGCAAATGAAATCACGCAACCATTTGTTTTTCACAGTGATCTGCATAATTGCACATATTTCACGCCGATGCCTCGTTAACGAGAGGGAGAGAGAGAGAGAGAGAGAGAGAGAGAGAGAGAGAGAGAGAAAAGGTTCCTCAGATACATTCTAAGAGACGCAACTCTGGTAAAGCTATCATTAATCCGTCTATCTCATTTGAATTACTTCCCTTAGTTCCAATTCGTGGCCCAAGGACTGCAACTCGCACATTCAATTGGTTCGCACTGATTCTTCGTGGATTACATCCGTCACCATCGGAAATGCATGTCATCGGAGTGCCGAGGGTGTGCGTTATCCAACACCCTAGCTAGTAACCTTGATGAGCAGATAATAGATTAGCGATCCCCCTGGGTGAGTTTAAAACTGTGCTCATTTCAGTCGCGTCTAGCAGCACTGACAGATTAAAAATACGAATGAATGGAGGCCAAACCCATTAAATTCTCTGCAGTAGAGAAAATGTTTCATGATGTATTAGATAATAAGTTATCAGGGGTTCTTTATCCTGGGTTAAATATATTTTTGGGTTGTTTAAAATTCACTTAATGCGCCTGTACTACTATATGACTATAAATACCGCTTACAACCAGTCGACTAATGAAATGAAATGACGAGAATGAAAAACGAAAATACGTTATTTACCACGCGGGCGAACTGGTTTTCAGTGTCATACAATGTTATACATTTCATTCAAAAACTAACACATGAATAAAACGCATTATACATCTAGTCTAAATACACAATATTACGTAAAAACTACGCTGTTCTTTAGGGGTAGTCTAATATACTGTCCACTGGCTGAAGGGCGAGCATGATGTCGTTATCATTTCAATGTCTTTCCACTAATTAAGTGATGGACACTTCAGACTAACCTAGACTATATCATGTATCCAACTTTCCCCCCTTTACCCCACCACAGCCGTCTTCTCTCATGTCCCCTTCCCCCCATCCTTTTGCCCCCAATATTCGTTAGTCTATTCAAGTACTTTAGCACTATTTAATGTCCCTTAGAGTAGCTGCCCTATTTTGGGGAGTTTCTTCACCCCCCCCCCCTCAACTCCTTTCTAATAACCTTGATTCCATTTTGATCAGCTCCTTGCTACGAGTGAAAGCTGCAAGGTACAGCCTGCACAGTTACGCACGATCATGAGACGTCCCCGCCCCCTTCACAATGTAGCGCGTTTTATCTAATACACTTACATCATTAAACAGGCGGTTGACTCTTTTGACAATATCTTTTTAACTTTGAGAAATGATTTATACCACAGTGACGGAAAACACGGCACTAATAGGGCAGAAAAAAAAAACAACTCTTAACAGAGAATGAATAGTTAAATTTTTATCACTTGTTTATGCCAGAAATAGGTGATGCATAAAACTATCTTTACACCGGAGTTTATTAGCCACGCTCTATAAATAACCATTGAAAAGACCCGGGCTTATTTGCACACAGATTGTTTCTTTGTATTCTGCGGTTATATTTAACTTGCTGAAAGACTTCATTACCTGCCTCTATTATCATTCACGGTGCTTTTCAAAACACGGGCAAGGCTTTCCGCAAAGTTCGCTGAATGTATATTAGGTTACGTAAACAACACTTAAAGAAAACTGAAATTTTATGTTCACTGCAAGGACGTCCTCTAAAAACTCTAATAAGGAATAACGCTTTTTTCCTCCCTCTGGGCAGGAGGTAGGGGAAAATGGGAGAAGGGCTTGGGCTGTAAGAATATTTTGGCACACGGTCAGAGCGAGTACCTGTTTGTCGAACCAGGCCCTCTTTCCCGATATTACTAAGGCACACTTTCTGTGCGGACATTGACAGCGCTTGCTGCCCTTGGGCAAAGGGCGCCTTGCCCCTGCCTCTGCCCCTGCCCCTGCCTGTGCCTCTGCCCCTGAGCCTACCCTTACCCTCCCCCCCNNAACCCCTACCCGGCGCATTGCAGGGATTGCTTAGTATATTATTATTATGTGAAAGCGGGATAAATACTGTTTGGAGAAGGGAGGAGAAATAAAGAGGATCACAGAGATATGGGCAATGAGAGAGAGAGAGAAAGAAAGAAAGGGGAGATTAAGAAGTTAACAACAGCCGTAATCAATAGCTTAAATAACATGTGTGGGGAAATACGCCAAGAGAGGAGCAAAAATGTAAACAGTGTTCGGGGTAAACAACAAAAGAAACCAAACAGCTCACGCAGAGCCTTGTATGTCTCCCACGTACTGAAAATTAGCTACAGGCGAAACTACAAACATCTGTTCATAGCATAATATGAGGATAAGAGACAGATAAACAGGCACGCGGGCGAACAGGCAGACAACATGTCGGTTGACAGACAGAGAGAGAGACAACCAGGCAAACAGACAGACAGCCACGCATACAGACAAACAGACACAAACAGCAAAGTTGCAGACAACTAGACAGGCAGGCAAACAAATGGGCTGACAGAGAAATGACCGACTGAAAGGTGTGGATGCAATCAGACAAGCGGGTAGGCAGTTGAACATAAATACCGACAGACACGCAGGCAGACAGACACACAGACGGACAGACAGACAGACAGACAAACAGAGAGGCACCCGGTAATGTCATTAACAACTGCAATAATATTATTGCCCTAAACCCACTCTCGTATCCCTCCCCCGCTCCACTCTCGATAGAGGCAAATGTGATGGAAATCCAATCTTCCTCTTTATCAGGTTCACTGTTATCGACAACCACTCAGTGGAGTATTGTTCCTAGCACATTCACATAACAGGTTTTTGAAATATCTATATTACGCTGATGATAGCTTAACGAATAGAGACTGTACTTAATGTCCCCTAGGGCAGGGTGGCTTTATTTGAGAAAATTACGTTGATCCTGAAGTAGGCCAAGTTAACTGGTATACTGAGAAGAAAAAAAGTAACGTCCACCTATAATAGATATAGCCTGTGGTGCAATTACAACCTTTTGACTATTATACTCCATTAAGAAGAATGGAACTTTTAGCCTTGGGTAACGGCATTCAGAAAGAAAAAAAACAACAACAATAATGGCATAAAATTAACACGGCAACAACAACAACCACAAAAACAACAACAAAAATAACAACAACAACAACAACAACAACAACAAAAACAACAACAACAACAACAACCAACAATAACAGCAAAACATACAACAAAAACAACAACAACCGACAGCAACAGCAAAACATACAACAATAACAACAAATGTTAGTAAACAATTTCGACAATAGAAACATGAAAAGTCTTGGGGTTGAAGGACAGCATACTGAGATACATATATCATAAATCTAGCAATAGTAACAACACATTGGCTTCAGACAGGCAATTTCAACACAACAGACATAAAAACTTCAGGGAATTGAGACTTTCGTCTCCTCACCACAGGGCTGCTTTGCTATCGAATAATAAAATTACCACCGCTTTACTGGATCAGAATAATAGAGCAGGATAACACTTGTATCATGTTATGAAAGGATTACAGCAAACCTAGTAAAAAGACAACGGGCGTTTTTTATTGTATCTTCGTATGTCAAGGGCTTCAGGTCGTTATATCTTCCTCTTTATCCTCCTCTTGGTGGGGCTTGTTAAGGGAAAAAGAGGGGTCATAGTTTGCACTTTGTAATCAAAGCAAGCCCTATCATCCTAATGCCGTGGACATGCATATATAGGTAACATTTTTTGGAGGATAATAAAGTTCTCCTGCCCTCAGTCGAAAGTAGGTCACATATTGTGTTCCATAATTAATTAAAGTTATAACTAAAAATATAAAGGTCACCAATTAAATCCGCTCATTCGATCACTTCAGAAATTTCAAACTTTCAGAGTTTCTAGAAAGCATAGAACGCAAACAAATTGAGATTAGTGTAAGAAGGTTGGAAGGTGTATCCACGACAGAACAAGGTATTTTCAAGTGTTTTCACGGGTTTGCAAAGTTCAGTCACAATGATACTTCCCTAAACCCGAGTAACAGGCACAAAGTTCGGCAATGCATCTTTCGACATCATTATAAGAGTATTCTCGTGGTTTTACTCTTTCAATATTTCACTGCTTGTTTTAGAAACAGTAAAAGATAAATCAGTGCGTCAATGAAAACCTGTGAAATAGGTAAATAATGTGTTTGCATAATTATTTTTTCTCAGGTGCCGAGACAACAGCACGTCATTAATTCTAACGATCGGCGCCAGTTTCATACGGTATGTGAGCACTGCCAACGCAGAACGTTCCTCAGCATATTTCCGCTGCAGGCTGCTCGCTATCTTGGGGTACAGTCGACCCCGCTTAATCACAAAACAGGAGCATGGAGAAAATTGCGGTTACGCGCAAGTAGGGATTACACAACTCTGCTTGTTTTTAACTTTTCATAGATCACTCTACTTCTTGCCAAAAAAAACCCCCAAAACAACGCAGTGTGCGAATAATATGAGGGTTGCAATTAAGCAGAATCGACTGTGTTGTTATCGTAAACAGCAAGGTGGGCAATTCTCCAGCACCAGAAGTCGCACCTGAGTAACCAGAGGGACACTCCAGCAAGATGATTTGATTAGTGTGTAACAAGCATCCTTGTGAGCAGTGCTTATAGCGGCTATGGGTACTCACCACAGGGGCTGGATTTAAACACATTCCACACTAATAATAATAATCCAAGATCTAGTGAGGCCTCAGGCTTTACTTACCTGAAACAAAATAAGAAATAGAAACAACATTAGAGATAATATCATACAGAGGAAACAATATTAAAGATAAAGATAAATACAACCTTCCCCCTTTATTTATCCTGACGGGAATGCGTTGTACAATGCTATATAATGTTATACATGTAATTCATAATGATATATTATACATGATGACAGTGTACATGATGCATATCATACTGTTAAATATATCACATATCAAACCTAAAATAAAGGCATTGTTAGTCGCCGCAGTGAAGCGCTCTGATTCCCCCCAAGCTTAAAATGCAGGTTTGATAGTCTTTAGTTTGTGAGAACCACTCACAAAAAAAGCACGGCCACGCTGCCTCCAAGATCATGCTAGACGGTTTGTGTCAGAGTGAATGAATTTGTTTTATTAGTTTTATTAGTAAGGATTAGTCTCTTAGAGAAAATGCAAGATCAGGTACCACTTTGAACTCGACTTTTGGCGTCAGTATTGCTATCTCCCGTATTGTCTTGAAAGATGTGTGAATGCAATATGCATGTACAACATTAATCATGGTACTGTATTCTTATTCCTTGCAGATCTGTGTGATCTTAATATCTAGAAATCATCTCACTTGTCTGCTGTCTGTCTCTGTGACATTTTGTCTGTGTGGATCTCTGTTTCCAATAAATGTTTCCCTACCCCTCTCACTCTCGCTCTCTTTCTCTCTTTCCCTCTCTCTCTCTCAGTTTGTCTGTCATCATGAAAGGTTAGACGAGTACACAGAAGGAATGAAGTTTTGTCTTCTCTCACTACATACCTACGTATTCTAGATGTCAATATACATCACAATCTTTCTTTCACGCACATTATAGTCCATCCAAACTACACATATAATACGCTTTATTCCCTTGCAACTCTCTATGTCAACCCGCGGACACACATGCTCATAGAAAGGCATAATCATTATACTATGATGTATCAACAATACCAAAGAAAGAAAATACGCTGGTTTCTGTGACATTACAGATTACAGCATGTTCAGTACTAGAGTAACGCCTGGCAGAAATAGGTTTAAGAAAGCGTTGTTTTGCATTTGGAATGAAAGTTGCTGATACATGAATCTGGCAGGCGTGAGGCCAACGCTGCAGATGGAACAGAGTGTGGTAAATGATGTGGCAAATGGAATAAACAATGCGGAAAGGAGTAAAGGAGTGTAGGAGTGTGTGAAAGCCTTGTCTTCACTTGGAGATATAAATGGTACGATACGTGCAGGAAAATGGATAAAAATATGATTGTGAAAGCGTTGCTTTATTGTGGTTGGCACAAAATGTACACACAGAGAAGAGAAAAGGTTGAAGTGGTATAAGAGGATCGAGGAGAAAGGGGAGTGAGTTTATAAGAAGAGGAAGTTAGAGGAGGAACAGAAAAGACAAAACTGTGAAGACGATGATTGTATCTAGTGGTGGTGGTGGTTGTGGTGGTGGTGGTGGTGGTGGTGTTCATGGTGAAGACGATGATGATAGAGGCCGTGTAAGAGGTTATAATAAGGACTGTGCCTCTGCTGGTGGCGATGTTGAGGATGATGATGATAGTCAGTGGTGGTGGTAGTGGTGATAAGGGTAGGGATGATGGTGATAATGGTGGCAGTAATGGAGGCGTGGTGGTGGCAGTGATGACAATGGTAGTGTGATTAGATGAAGTTGATGTTGACGATACTGAAGGTGGCGACAGTAATCGTGATGAGGGCAATGAAAATGTGAAAATGGCAGCTATGGTTTGTAGTAATGGTAATGAGGATGGTAGTGGGGGTAGCAATTATGGTGAGGGTGAAGTAATGGAGATGTGGTCACTGTCACAGGCAGTGAACTGAAGATGCTGGAAGATCAGAGATAAGGAGAGAGAGAGACAGAGAAAGACAGAAGGGGGAGAGAGAGAGAGAGAGAGAGAGAGAGAGAGAGAGAGAGAGAGAGAGAGAGAGAGAGAGAGAGAGAGAGAGAGAGATCGCGGATGGTATAGATGCTAGACGCCGAGTGAAGTGGTACTAAAGAGACAAAATAGGTCGGTATCAATGCTTGTATTCTTGCCATACTTCTAAATCGATCTTTTCATCAACTGGTCTATAACCTCCATAGCATCGGCCGCTCAAAGTACTTTACTCTCACGCCCATTTATCTCCTCATCTCCCACTGTCCTCATTTCTTATCCGCTCTTTCACCCAGAGACGACGGATCCAGGAAAGTTCCATGGAACGTGTCCCGAAACTAAAGCATAGTTCATACAATTCTCTTAAACATTAGGAGTGAAAATACAAAAGGCAATGATCTCAGAGATTTCGGTAAAAGTTTCAATAAAATTTTGCTAGAAGAAACAATCTTGACTCTTTTTCGGAGTGTGTAATGAATTATGTCATTTTTTTTCTTTCAAGACCGTATTACAAACCACTTCATTCTTTCATTGCCATTTCCATTGCAGTCTGAAGCTCTTCTAATTTTTTTTCTGCTCATTTTGCCTGACCGAAAGTCCATATCTTGAAAGCAATGAAGTGGCTTTCTGAACTGGTACTTTCGTCGTTCTGAAGATGCGGTTAAATTTAGGGAGAGAAAAGTTCGTTATTCGTTATGCTTTTTCTTGTATAGAGTATTCGTTCTAATTTTGATATTCTGTTGTTTTCAGTACTATTACAACAAAATACGTATTTGTGAGCTGCCACTTAATTCAGCCACATGCAAAAGCCCCAGGAAAAATAATGTTTGAGATAAACACTACAAAACAAACGGAACAAGTCGAAACTTCAGGTCCATAGTATCCCAAGGGACCAGACATTTTCCGTGGTAATATCCTATAATGAAGTGGTCGTTGACCTTTTCGCTAATATTAGAAACCGTCTTTGCTTCCCGATCAGACTAAAAGGGCGCAATCGATTTTTTCTAGTTTTAGATTCCACTCTACTGTGTCACGTCCCACATGGACTTTAGGGACAAACAACCAACGTTGTTGACAAACACTACAAGCAGACAGTGAGCGGTCAAGAGGACCTCACGGAAACTTAAAGAGATGTCTCGACTTAGATGGGGGACTGCAAAACGGATAAGAATAGTTTAAAAATTGTAATAATAATCATTATAATTGTAACAACGTTATGATAATAATATGCTGGATACACTTTGCACTCAAGTAGAGCCAGTTCACGAGACAATCCATTAGAAGTAGGCCGATACCATCAGATCTCCAAACTTTATGGGTAACATAAAATGCCGCTGTCATTTTTGGGGCTTTAATCATTAACATTCATATTACAACTTTCGATGCCAGTAGCCAGGTACTCATTTTACAATCTGGTGATCTGAACAAAATTTAAACCGGAATGCTTCTCACGGTAAATGAAGGTAGCACGGCGGTGGAGAGAATCTAACCAACGATTTAATAATAATAATATTGATCCTGCATCAGCCATGCGAGTCCGGTGTAGCATAGCATAACATAACATAACATAACATAACATAACATAACATAACATAACATAACAAAACATAACATAACGCAACGTAACGTATCACAACACAACATAACGTGATCTACGTGACATGACATGACATGACAAAACAAAATGATTTATTATAATATAATTATTGCCTTGTCCCCAACCTGATCTATTAAGGGACACCCCCCCCCCCCNCCCCCCCCCGGGCTACATACCTGATAGTCTTTATACATATATACAAAGCATAAAGATAACACTGCTGTTGTGTTTAATATTCAACAATAATATTGCTTACAGCTTCCGGGTATTGTTTCATAAATAATTTTTTTATGGCGCTTTTGAAGTGTCGGTGAGTGAATTGCTTGAACCGCGGATGTGGCGATTGAAAATGTTGTTGTCGCTGATAGTGTCGTTGATGTCTTCCTTGTTGCTGGAGATGGTAATGTCAGAAGGGACAGCGTGTCAATGTTGGTATTAAAGTATGATAACTAATGCATAGTCATTTTTTTCACCCGATTCTTGATTTTGCTGTCCTCCTTATAACATCTGGTTTGAAGCACCAACAACCATCAACACCATCGACCTCGACATAGACAACAATGCAAAAATAATATCATCGTCATCACCATAAAAAGAACGACAATATCAGTAGCGACATCAGCAATGTCCACAGCACGCCTCACATTACGTGTCTACCGGTAGACAAGCACGACACCCTAATTGTTCTGATCACTACTGGTGTGAGATCAAAGGAAAACCCTCTCAGACTTATTACTGGAACGTCTCATCCGATTGGCCTGTCCATTAATCTCAGCTCTCCTATCTGGAACCGGGCTCGATTTTCTTATGAATATACAGTAATGTGAAACAGACTAAACCAGGGTCCAGCTTCTTTTGTCAGAGATTAGCACTCAAAAATCAAAATGATGAGATTCCACTACTTCTCCCCTTTTCCTCTCCGCCTACTTATCTATGTCAATAGATAGGAAGATAAACTCAGAACGCCATAATAA
This sequence comes from Ellobium chinense, assembly GCA_033807755.1. NCBI lineage: Eukaryota > Metazoa > Mollusca > Gastropoda > Ellobiida > Ellobiidae > Ellobium > Ellobium chinense. The sequence goes on from JAWQUT010000007.1 coordinate 541,405, forward strand.
TTATCACCCTAATTTAGCCTACATGTAAAATATATTCGAAGCACGCTCATTAACATTTGACAGAACGGCAGCAAAACCCAACCCTTGAAGAAACAGACTCTTAATAAAGACCCAAAGTTTACCCCATTGAATCCATTTGATCGATGTGTCAGTGGAATAGTGGAATCCTTACAAAAGTTGGTGGCCAAACTTTCTCTCATTAATTTTATCGTATTGCTATGAAGCTCAGGGTGACGTTCACTGAAGCCCAGGGGAGTGCGGGTTCAAAAGGTTGACGTAGGCGACAGTGAGATTTTATGGGGGGAGGAGGGGGAGGTGGGAGTTACANNNAGGAGGAGGGGGGAAGAAAACAGATCAGTAATGATAAGTAAACCGAGACTCAGAAAATGACTTCTGTGCTTCAAAACTGGAATTAAGTTATTTTTCCCATTTCTGAGAGAATTTCTGTAGCAAACCAAAAAAAAAAAGAAGAAGAAATGTGTATCATTAAACGCTAAAATACTGGCGCATTTTTATTTTTTTTTAAACATATCAATAATGGCCCTCATCTCAGAGACAGAATGGTGTCCTTATTAAAGAATAGCATAAGTCCGGCTGGGACCATTTTCGGAGCATTTTCTTCTCTTTCTTTTGGTCGCTGTTATCATCCTTGTCATCTTTCATGAGCATCTCTTACCTTCATCCATATTTACAGTGAGATCTCACTTTCACTATCCATAGTTTTGTCCTCTCTCTACAGGGTTCTAAGGCAGACACTTCGATCGCGACTCGGTAATGTCGTCCAAGCAAACCCATTTATGTCATTGTCTTCCGACCTCTTTCTTTCTTTCTTTTTTTTTTTTTACTCTCCCTCCTCACTGCCTAACCTTCTCGCGCTCTTCACACTTTCGATCGATGCCAGTTGCTTCGTTCTCCAGAAACCTTCTAACACAATAACACTGTTATTCTAAGAATAAGTTCTCCATTTTTCTTTCGTTCGAATTACTGATGCGCATCAACCGTTAGTCAAACACGCTCTGCCCACATCCATCTAACTAATGTTGAACAAAATGACACTGGCGGCCAGCTTCTGAAAAAGGAGTGTGTCTGTTCGCTTGCGCATTTATCAGTCCGCCCATCTGCTGGTCACTCTGTCTGCTTTCTTTCTTTTTTTTTTCTTTCTTTCTTTTTTTCTTTCTTTCTTTCCCTCCTACAAAAATAAACATAATTTTAAAGAAAATATTGCTTTTTCAAAGGACAGCCTTCCACAGTTCCGTTGCCCTCCTGCCCACCGCTCCATTACTTTCCCCTTCCCAACTACAGTTCCCCCTCCCCAAAAGTAGGTTACTCTCTCTATAAATTTTTCCCACTTGAAAAACAACAATCATACCGTAACAATTCTAACACTGGTCAACTTGTCAGAACAGGGCTCCCGTGTAGCTTAGGTGCCAGACTATACATCTTGACATAATGCAATATTTAAACCTCATTAGCTTCATCTAGCCTTTCATCCGCCCACTTTTATATGGAATCCAACCCATCCATAATATCTCTTTGCCAAACCACGCGCGCGTGGGCATTTTCATTCCTGCTACTATTATGACAACCTAGGTGAGTGTGTGGGGACGGTGTGGATGTGTGTGTGTGTGTATGTGTGTGTGTGTGTATGTGTGTGTATGTGTGTGTGTGTGTGTGTGTGTGTGTGTGATATGCCTAAAATAAATAACCACGCATATTACTTTAAAAAGTTGGGTTTATCTGTTATTCATGGACATAAATCTGATACACTGACAATCTCTGTGCCAGAAACTTCCTACTCATTCTTTCTTCTGATGACATAGCAGATGGAATGGCGTGATCATTTTGCATTCTCCTAAATTTATTTCTACGACAAATTTTATGGGAGGACATCCTGGGCTATGTGTGTTTGGTCTCAACAGATAGTAATTGCAGGGAACGACAGGAGCGGCCGTTTCATTCTGTGGGCGACTCTTCGGAGATTCTATGCACCGGAAGTATGAGTCTCTCATGTAAGCAAAGATGGCTGCGACTAATGCGGAAGAACTAGAAAAGAGTGCGCTGACCTGCGAGGGGTGTTTGACTGACTTAGATCTTAGCCTCATTCAATAGCATAGACATCACCTTTGATTCTTACCACATCGTCCAGCGACGCAAGGCCGATGGCAACATGTTTCTTTAACTAACGAAAATAAAAACAATAGGTGGTGGTCGCTATTGCTGTCGACCTCCTACTTCTGGGGTAATCCGAGAAATTCCAAATTTCGTAACCAACATCTACGCTCCACCCACTTCCACGTGGAAAACACCCACCCCTGTTCTTAGAAATATCCGTAATTTAGAGACCTGTTTCAGCCAATGAAAACAAGCACCTGCATAAGACATGCATAAGCAGCTCAGCCGTCTGTCAGTGCCTGCAGGCAGACCAAATACCACAACATGTTTTTATAGGACTGTCCTCTCCAGGCAGAATTAAAAGAAAGGTTTTGCCAGTTGGCTATGAGACGAAGCTACGGGGGAACTGCACAAACCTGCAACTGACCACCCAGTTCATGGTCCATAGCGGTCTGCTAGTATGACCATGGCAATGGAACGCTAAAGAAGAAGAAGAAAAAGAAGAAGCAGAAAAAGAAGGAGAAAAAAGAAGAAGAAGAAGAAGACAATGGAAGCAATTGTTTGAAATCCCAAAAGTCAGCCGGACTACTCGGTGATCTAAGTTCCCTTGTGAGTGTGATTTCATCACGAAAATTGTGTTCTTAGTAAAATCTGAAGAGTAAGAGATGATGTTCAGATTACATCCGTTAATCAAATTCATTTCTCAGTATTTATCGGTCTGAGCTTGAATCTCTCACGGAAATTGAGCTTCTGTTTCCTGCTTTATTTACGGATTTCAAATCATACATCAGATCAAAATTAGAATTCTGTTCCCCGTTTGAGCACAGCTCAAGATCTCCAATTCAAGACGGCGGTATGGATTCTTTGTAATGAATCCGGTTTAAATTTCTGAAATGCTTCTTTTTTTTTTTTTGATGATCTTGTAAATCCACTTTTTGCCGAAATTGAATTACCGGCATTGATTAATGCTTTATAAGATAACGGGTCTAACAATTGGAGTCTAACATCAATATCTTACTATACAATAAAGATATTGGGGTTTGTTAAAATAGGTACATATATATCCAAACTGGCTGCTGCAGACTGCTTTATTCTATGAAAAGGCCATGCTTGGGTCTCTTAAAATGAAACTCCAAAATTGCAGGGTAAGCAGAACTGTTTAAAATAAAACTACGGAACTGCGGAGTAGGCAGAACAAGAGAAAGCTATAGCTAATCCCAAATGGCTTCTCATGTGAGGTCCACAGCTGTGGTGTGTCACATAATGGATGAACTTCAAGCCGTTACTGACACATTACTGAGTTTCAAGACCCCATCGCCAATGCTAACGTCTTTCTGATGACACTCTGGGGTATATGAGAAATTCTCTGTCACGCTCTTACTCTCTCTCTGTCCCCCTCCCTTGCCCTCACCATCTTAAACATTAGGCTTATCATCACCAACATAAATCGTTGTAGCTATTCTAATTTACTTTCATCGTTATCACCATCATAAAATATTATCATCATCACCACAACCGCCGTCTTCAGCATTATCACCCTAATCATCATCAACATAAAAATGATCTTGACCATAAATAATTTTAACGTTCATTAGATCTATTTCTTTTTCATCCCAAGCCAAAAAAAGAACTCCAAGCTCCTCCCAGTTATCGACCCTTTTCTTCCCTTATGCCTCTGACAAAGCAAGCTTTAAAAAAAAGATGTACACGTGTTTTCTAAACGTCTAATGGATTTGGCAGGGGTTTTCCTAAGATACAGCGTGGATGAATTCTTCACCGAGAGAGACACATTTTGGCCACTGGGACTATCTAGCAGCAGTTCCTTGTTCGTCAGCACCGGCTCAGCCCTGGCACTGTTTGAAAACACGGTCAACTCCACTTAAAAGCAACTCTTCGCTTGCGGTTAAAGAGAGTTCAGATTATTCAGTAATTTTTATATAGAAACATAACACTTCGTTGAGGGGAAATATTGTAAATGTGCAGAAGTTACTATAATCCAGTTTGCTAGTAAGAGAGTCGATCGTATGGTATTCGATCGTGCGGATGGCATGCTGCCTAGCGCATAATGACGAAGGTAGGCTGTTGGTAAGTAAACAGGATTTCTGGGAGTTAGAGGCCTGGAAAGAGAAGGAAGAATACAAAAAAAAGAGTGAAACAAAGGGACGAATATGCGACAAATAGATGGGCTGGGAGGTTGGAACAGAGACAGACAGACAGACGAACAACATAACAGACAAACAGAAAGCCACACAAGAAGTGAGGCTTAAGAGAAGATAAAAAGATGACAGTGAAACAGGGACAGAATGAAAGAGAAGAGAAGAAACGAGAATAAGAGATGACAGACGGTGTAAGCTCAAATTTTAATTCACCCCGTCTTTTCCATCTTTATAATCCGCTGGCTTTTTCCCTCCCCGATATTTTCTCCGACTCGCAGAGGCTGGAAAAGTAATATGTGGGTCTTTCAGCATAAGGTGACATGATTAGAAGCCGATGTAAGAAGTAGGAATACCTGCCTGGACCAAATTCTCAACGTGAACTTCTAGTCTCTGTGCATACATGCAAATGCACATGTACAGAGTGTAGTGGAAATCATAAGTCAATAACGAAACATCAAATGTATGCTCATGCCATATCCTGAACTCTGGAAGTTACCTGGAAGCAGACATCATTAAAGATAGGACAGCAAGTGTGGGTTGGGAAAAGGTTGGGGTGGGGGGCAATGGGAGAGCGAGGCATTAAGATATATCATTGAGAGACAACTCAATGCCAATGACTGTAATTATGAGTGCTAGAAGACAGGCACAGACCCCCTCCTTCATTTCATTCCCGACTTCGTCGCAAATGTCCTAATTCCCTTCCTCCCTTCTCTGTTCCTGTGTCGCTATGTGGTCCCCAATTATCAAGCAGAACCACCAAATCATAAATCCCTCCTGGCTGGCTGATGATCGATGATAACAAGGTCGAGCTGTGGCTCTTTCTGTCTGGTTTGTAACTGGCGCTCTAGCTGCCCTCGGCTGCCCTCCAGGCCAATCACTGACTGAGATGAAACTACTGACTGAGATGAAACTATGTTTTCACACACAGGCTTATACTCGAGATTCTGCAGTTCAGATTTTGCTTGTTTACGTGCATGTGAGTTGGGTGGCCGTGGAAGATAGAACATCCTTGAATGTGCAAGTTTGAGCAACGAATTTTTGATAGGCAGAACACTGCTCTAGGTCCAGGCTTACTGACTCAATGACTAGTTCTACAGACAACAAAGCCTGGCGCCTTCTTACTTTAACATGTGAACTCTGAACAAGGGAAGTTCTTAGGGAAGCAACGCACATTTTGTTTCAGCAAATTCAGAACAATAAGTGGCGGTTATATGATGCTTTGCAAATAAGAATGGGTTTTTAACATTTAATTATAAAGCCTCCCTAAATAAAAAAATGCTATTTAAAAAACAAGGCTGCCATGCAACTCGGCATTGACATAAATGTTGTATGTCAGATTTCATTGCTGTAGAAGGATGTGTAATAAAATGCATGGGCATGAATTCGATTCTTAGCTTTATTGCCTCGAGACTGTGTGAATGCATGCATTGCAGCAGAAGAATTTACTCAGATGAGGGGACAGGCAGACAGACAGACAGACAGACAGACAGACAGACAGACAGACAGACAGACAGACAGACTCAATGAACGTGATAAGTCTGAAACTACAGACATTTACAATGTGTGTACACCTATATTTAGAAAGTCTAAAGCAGACTGTTTTCCAGAAACATAATGGCTTGGCAAACTCGCTTGAATGTCAGATCTGGCATTTCATACTTGAGACAGAGCAAATGAATGTCAGCTTCGATTGCAGTTGTGTACACTATTCCCTCGGTTTACTGTAATACATTTAAATGAGGTTTATCTGTGCCTGGAGCGAGGTCTCTTGCCCCTGAGTGCGGTAGGCGGCAGAGAAGATTGTCCAGGTCATGTTCAGTGCAACAAGGATTCAGAACAGTGTTAAGGGTGACATCGAATAGTCAAGGAAAATCCTCTTCTTCTTCTTCTTCTTCTTTTTCTTCTTCTTCTTCTTCTTTTCCTCCTTCTTCTTCTCCTCTTCCTACTCCCCCTCCATCTCCATCTGCGTTCAGGCTCCAGAGCTATATTCAAAGCGTCAAAGACGTCGTTTTTTTGGAAGTCCCAGGAAGTCCACTGCTTCTGGTGTTCCTGGTTACAGCCCTAGAGTTTTGTGATTAGAGTTAGTTGCGCTCCGGCAGGTCATGTTGCACTTGTGAGTTGTGCGCGCACGGAACGGCCAAGGGAAACAGTGGAATATTTTTATATAAAGCTGGATATTCTGATGTTAATTTTACGAAAATCAGAGAAGGGTTAATGTAATTGGGGAGGGACCCGGGAGGGGACATCAATGGCATCACTTTATCTGCCAACTAAGTTAGAGGAGCAAACAAGAAGAAATCAGGTGATCGCCATTTTTCCAGAGAAGTAACTCTGAAGAAGCGTCATGACATTGCATTGAAGTGCTTTTGTGGGTATGAGTGTATATGGAAGCTGATTAAGCTTGAGTGTCTGTTCTGATTTGATATTGATTACTCGTTTATTCATCTATCTAGTCCAACACGTTTTTTACTTAGTTAAATAACACATTTATTAATTAAGCAAATATCACATTCAATGTGATGTCAAATCTTACCTCTGCTTATTTGAGGATAGTAGGTGTTGTGTTATTGTCATTGTACCCTAAGGCGGTTGTACTTGTAAAACCCATATTCTGTAGCACTGTTACAGTGGGAACATATAGACCTGTGGCCGTATGCATAATCCAATGCGGTAACCACGGGAAACTCCCAAAACAGTAGTGTTCACTGTAGTTAACGCAGTGCGTTAATTAACGTACGGATTATGCATACGGCCACTGATCTTGCTGTTTTGTCGGTGGAGTGAGAGCTTTTGTTGGTGGAGTGAGCACTTTTGTCGGTGGAGTGAGAACGAAGAAAACAATCTCATGATGTCATCGTGTCTGGCATTTTGCCGGAAAGAGTACAACAGAAAGCAAGAAGAGGTGAATACGAGAGGCATCAATAAACCTTGTTCAACCAATGTCACTTCCTTCCTACTGGATTTTAAGTTATATGCTGGAAACCCCGTTGAAGTCTGATGTTAACCTTTTCACACTCACTGCTGGGCTACACTGAAATCTTCGCAAAAACGACATAATGCACTTTGAACATCGTAACTGTGCATCAAAAGTGGCCTAAGTCAGATTTACGCAATTTTTGAACAAGTTACTATGCTCTTTATGAGATCAAACCTAATGTTGATATGTTAAATGCGCCTATATTTTCCACCAAAATTGCAGTTACAAAAGTACACAATGATTCCTTTCTGCTCGCCTTAAGAACTTTTCCCCCACGTTTTCCCTCAGAAGTGTGAATGTGTGAAAGTGTGAAAAATGACGTGGGCCACTTCCGAAACATAAATAAAACGTCTATTTATCAACAGCGTGGTCTCTGTTGTCAC
>JAWQUT010000007.1:569891-593020 GCA_033807755.1 Ellobium chinense
TATATATATATATATATATATATATATATATATATATATATATATATATATATATATATATATATTTAGTTTGGTATCCATGAGAAAAGTAACACCCTATTAACAGGTTAAATCTTAAATTTATTCGAATTTTCACCCCTGGGGCTTCTTCAGGAGAAGATTAGCAACTAACTAAATAGACAAGCTGTATATATATATATATATATATACTAGAAAGGTGTACTAATATTTGGCAAGTGTACATGTACATAAACTTAAACTGGACAATGACGCCAATACAAAAATAGCAGTCTAGACCGAGTAAACCCTTCCAATGACCTAGAAATCTTGTCAGGAGGCGTGGGCCACATCATGTTCTCTTTTCTCTTGCATGTTTTTATTCTAACTGTTGAACAAAACGCTGGTAAACATGTGACGTTTACGTTACACGCAGGTGTGTTTCCGCTGAAACACTTATCGCTAAATCCTCTGTTTGTGTAAAGTCCCTGGTCAGATACACTCAAGCCCCATCACAGAATCATTTCAATTACCCAATCCAAAAGATGGTTCCGGCATGTTTCGGTGATACTCGGGCCGCCATCTTTCTTCGCGTGTACCTAATTGATCGAAGGAAAGGGTGTTATGAGAACAGAGACTCCCGAAAGTCCACTAGTTTGGTATGGCCATTTTCAATGCAGTGCGATGCCCTTTTAAATGTTATGCGTAGAATGCTTATCCGGAGGCAAACTACAGGAAAAAAAAATCTAAAACCGACGGCCTACTCATTGTGCCTTCCTCCAGTTTATATGAAACAGTTCTGCTTGAACTTCCTTTTTCTCCACCTCTTGCCTTCACAAAAGCATGACAACGAACAAAGATCGGATTTGCAGTGACAAAGATTTCGCTACACGGAACTGGAAAAATCAAAAGAGACAATGCCTCAGACTGCTAACAAAGAGACAAGTCAAATCAAGGTTATGGAATAAAACTCTCCATTCTTCCCCTGAGGGTGAGAATTATGTGGACATCATGACATTATGCCGCTGGCAAAGTGCTTTAATTTTACATGCTTATGTCTATGTTAAATTTTCTCAGTGTTGAAGAAGCTATATGAAGCCACAGACAAGCTCAGGGGTTAACATGAAACATGATGTGTTCATATACAACAATTCTGGCTACACAACACAACACTACAAGGATGAGGGTAAATACCAGGTCTTGGTTGAAAGGCAAGGAGAACGTACAAGAATAATATAAGGGCATCAGTTTACTAATGCCCATTATCACCACCGTAAGAAAATAGGTCAAATTTATGCAAAGAACTTCATATTTAATCATGTAAGAATATGTCAGTCACTCCTAGTATGTTTGAAAACAGACCAAATATAGATGAGCTAATCTTTTTAGCAGCACATGGTAACCGCTCTAGAATTTACCTCTGATCCCAGGTTGGCCTTAATACGTGGGTCCAGTCAAAACAATTCAAGAAATCAGTACACGCGAAGATTAAACTAGTTATTAATAAATAGCAAACAGTTCCATTTCTCCAAACAGGATTGGCACACCTAGAATGTAAATCTATAATAAATTTTCGAACTGTCGAAGACTACACTCTCTTTGTGCGGCCATCTGGCCAGAAAAAAAAAATAAAATTTAAGTTACATTTAGGCTTGAGTGTTGACTTGGATGTGAATACTTCGCCAATAAACTTCCATGTGTTGATAGTTTTGTTTTTTGTTGTTGCTATAATCTGAATTCATAGTCTTGACTAGTCTGTGACTAAGACATCCCATCTCACTATGAGACATAAAAAAAACCACCCCAACTTACTAGACAGGGCTTAAAAATAACTTCAGTTTCAAAATCGTATATGATGAGTGATCCCAACGACCGCAGTCTGACCAAAATAGTTATTGATGAGAAAATTATACTCAGTAGTTTAGTCTTACGACCTGTAAAGCGTAATATAGCTGTAAACGTGCTGAAAGGCAGTGAAACCCCGACTTCAACAAACAAAGAACCAAACATAACACACAATATTATTATTTCTGAACTCAGGGGACCGCAGTGCATGGCAAGAGCTTCTGAGCTATTGGAAACGATCCTGACTGAATTCTCATTCCCATGATGAGCTGCTACAAATGAGATCCTATTATCCCCTGCTACTTGGGAAAATAAAACCCATTAGTGTCAACAAAACTGTCCTTTTGCGCAATCTCAAGATTAAATTTCTGTTGCTATAATTATGCGCGTTGTACTGGTTTACGCCCTGAAAGGCATATATGGCTAACGCACTGTTTCAAAAAAAAAAAAGGCTAACAGAATTAAACGGGTTAACACCAGGATTGTATTCTTGCAAGAGAAAAACAACAAACACCATAAATCTAGAACTCGAACTCTCTCCCCCTCACTCCCTCCCCCCTCTTTCTCTGAGCGCACTCTCTCTCTCTCCTCCATTTCTCTCTCCTTTCTTCCTCCGGGACTTGTTTCATCAGCAGTTCATCGTTAGGTGAGAAAGAATCATAATTAATGTGGGTTTTTTTTTCTGCTCACAGTGAACGAATAAAATCGTAGTATTCTATAAAACTACATTGGCATATTTTCCTTGGGAAATCACTTTCCACTGATTAAATGTTCTTTCACTGATGCAATGTAATAATACTTCCACATTTAGTGGAAAAAAAACACCAACATAAACAATATTGAACTGAAACAGTATGGACAATAAGAAGGACTCCAATCTTAACACCGCCTAACTCATTCACAAATGGCATATAATCCGCTCTGACAAATTACTACCAACTCGCACCCAGTTTCTTTATCTTCATCTTTCTCTCACTCCCTCGTACAAGTACACACCCATTCTCTCCACAATAATCAAATAGACGATTTAATTGGCGATATGGGCTCCTCTTAGCATACCTAATAGTAACATGCTAGTTTTTTTTTATATACGACATTGTTGTTTTTATCTTGAAAGACACTGATATGAACTTAAATGCACTTGAACTTTACATTTTCGGCTACAGAACTCGTAAACGTTTTCTGTGAGGATGAGAGTGTGTTTCCGTTCAGACCATGTGCCTGAACAATGTTTAATCTTACATTCTACCTGCCCAAATGTCCAAAACGCAGGCTGTAATTATATACGCCTACTGCAGAACGTTCATTCGAGTTAATAGGAAAAGAGAGGACTTCAGCCAACGGGTTTAATGATTCATAAGCAAACGCACCAGGTATGCGAGAGTGGAAGCAAGAACGCCAACGGTAATTGTTGTCTTTGCAGGCGGATTATCAACACATCAGAAGCACATGAACCGGCTCATACAAGTAGCCATGGTCGAAAGCAAGGCTGAAACCAAAGCGTCCGAAGCTTTCAGTGCAATTCGGTACATTTCATCTATTCAGTCCCATTCGCTCATCATTTCCTGAGCGCGATAGAAAATCCCAGGATTTTCTTACAGTCTGGTCATACTCCTGGCCCCTCCTATCCCCACCCCTTCCCTTACTTCCAGAGCCTACAGGGGTTTCCGGGATTCTAAGCTAATAGAGCCTCACGCCTATCAAAGGACCTAGGGGACTACTGCCTCTCAAGGACCTTTGACCCCACGTCTCATTTCCACATCATCCTGGGGCCTCTTCGACATAATGCTACCCCAAAGCGCCGCACCATAATATGCAGTATATGGCCATTACTTCAGGTCGTTAGTTAAGTTAGTGGTTCGTGCGAAAGATACAAGATGAAGAAGCACATCATTCAACGTGTTCTGTTTTAATTGTTGCTGGGAAGAAAGAGCGGGCTTTAATCAATACCGAATGAATGGGCACGAGGCAACACAATCAACAGACAAAAGCAATGCCTATGTCAGCACTTCGCAGTTTTCATGACATGTTGCGGTCGGATAAAAAAAAATAAAAGGCCTTGCATAACGCATTTGTCTACTTATCTACTGAACAAGGCTGAGAAATTAAACATTTCATTCTTTTTACCAGCTAGTACAGATCCGCAGGTTTTGTTTGTGAAAATTCATCCGTTTTTCCATCTTTCAATGGGTGTTCTGTGGCGATGGCAGAAGATTACATTGAATAGACAGCCAACTTTTAGTATAATGCTATCTCGTAGAACAGACGACCATACTGTGTGGAAAGCTAGGTGGATTCGCAAACTTTAAACACTGATCACATCATAATTATTATCTTCGACAGCAGCAATATCATCAACACTAACAGATAGTAAGGAAAATGGAAGTAACTCAGAAGGCAATGCCGCGCTGGCCATCCAAATGAAGGAAATCAAGGACATTGTTATGAGTGCCTAGAACACGTTTTCAACAGAAATGGACAAGTTTGGGGCGACTATGAATGACATAACGGGGAAAATGAAAGCTCAACATCATGGATCGACATCGTGACCGGAGATAAGCATTATTAGAATGACAAAATACTTACTGGGCTGTGACAGTAGTCATTGAACGAGACAAACATTAACGAACATTCCCCATTCTGCCTCAGTCGAATTTACACAACATGAAATTCATGGCATTCAAATAGCATATTCCTTTTGCCTACACCTAGAAGCGTAATAGAAACCTGCACAGAGCCCTAGAAGAAACAAGTGATTGCAACAAGGACTTCAAATTTTCCACACAAAGTGGGCCATTTTCGGGAACGCGTCACAAAAACTATACGTAAATACCAGGAACAGACTCCACATCAGCCTCTGAGTTCAATAGCTTATAACTTAATTTCAAAACAAACAACGTGTCATGAGAACGCCATAGTTCGGTATCAGTCCTTAATTTGAGACTGATCGTAATAGCAACTTACACCGTCCTTGTTACCTAATACATTTATACAGACCCACAACACTGCACAACAAAACTGCATCGACCAGCGACTTCAAACTGAATGTCTTTTCCTCCTGGCACATCAACGAACAACACAATGGCAAAGCTCGATCGATTTGCCTAAGCCATATGATTCGTTCACAAGAGTATACACGGTGCAATTGAAAACATCCAATCGCTATAATTATCTGAAACAACTGTACCGATAGCGAGCAAGTGTATTTTACTACTGAAGACAACGCAAGTAAAAGGCCGATCTTCTCCCAGTATAAGACAGTGATACTGTTATCGCGTTCAGACCTGTTCGATTTTAGCTCAATAACACACGCGAGATAACAGAACAAGAAGAAAAAAGCTTAAGCGGTTGGGTGATAAGACAATAATCAGCCCATGGGATAGATAGACAATGAAATATGGGTGAACCAACTGATACCATTGCATATTCCTTTAGGAGCGAGGCTTGATTTAAGCCGCAGCGCTATCATTTTCATTGACTTTGTGGGCAAAAGGAAAAGATCGATTCATACAAAGAAAGACAAACGAAGTTCTGAGTTTTCATGCAAAACCTCAGCCAAGGCTCTGGCTTTAAGATTATGATTTTTGCATCGAATGTACTGGGCAAAGGCCAATTTCTCTTTCACAGCGAAGCAACGCTCTGACACTGTAGCCCAGGCTTCGTCCAAATAGAAAAATAGAGAAAACTTCACCCCAAATGAGTACCACAAAAAAACTGATGCTAGGCTGCAAATCGCTAGCCCAGTACCAAATAGTTAGAATGCTTTGTTGCAGATCTTTAAGATATAGTGAAACGAAGAATTTCCAGAGTTTCTCTTGGAGCAAAATTGGTTGTATACATTATCAATTGTCAAATGTGAATTGTCACTGACAAAAATTTCTTCATTATGTGGGTTATGCGGGTTCACACAAACGTCACAATGCAGCCTGTTGATCATATGTGAAGTTATCCCAGCACTGTATATTTGAACAACCAGTTAAACTCTAGCTGAACCCAATGTTCAACAAACAACTCAATAACACAGATTGATAACGAATGCACGGACGGAAGAGAGCTGCATCTGACTGAAAACGGTATCTGAAGAAGTGCTTTTTTTCCATTCTTTATTCCCCCACATGTGACCTTAAACACACAGCACACACAACCATCAACACACCATACCAGTATTAACAAACTCTTGTCTTACAGGTCACTCTTATCTTACATGCAAAAGCCTCAAGACGCTCTTAAAATAGGCTAATGTATGCTAGATCTAGATATGACAGCCTAATGTAACTGAATACGCCCCTATCAATGCATACCATGGCTTTGAGAATGCATTAGAAACAGCAGTTATAGTTATAATGGGTGCAAGCAGGTGCCTTTGACTAGAACTTCCCCCCTGAATCATGTAAAGAGAACTTCATTCACAGCTGCATGTCGATTCGGACGCTTGCGTCTTCAAAAGACCGAGGGCAATGTGTTGCTGCAATGTGCTTTTTAAAAAAGAATCATATAATTAGGGACATTAGATGTAAAAGTGCACCATCGTTTATCCCATTGTCGATCCAAAAGAACATCTTGACATAAGCCGGCAACCGCCATGGATATATTACAAACCCGAGTGTTCTCTTACTCGAGACGTGTTGGGAAATAGGCCACATTGTTCTCAAAAAAAAACTAGCGAAATAAAATTTAAAAAACCGAGGGAGGAGAAAATGAAAAACTGGTATGACAATTCAGCAGTGATTCTTATGACAGAAATGGGCGTGGCGAAAGGAAGCCGCAGGTAAGATGGCAGACTGGCTGAAAGGCACAAAGCAATCTTTACCCGGATGTCAGCCGGCAATATGTAAAATTTAATTGTTCTTTACTTTTTGTATGGGAACCGGAGTACATTTCCGGTTCCAGTCATAGTGCTTCCAGAAGAAATCAGCAAAGAGAAAATATCAGCTCGCCAGCCCTGCTTCTTTCCCCCTCACTTCCCCAGAAAAATACACAACTTGAAAACTTGACTCAAACATCCATGGAAATCGGGATTAGGTAATGAGCCAATGTAAATGTTACGTATTACTTGTTGCAGGAAACATCATCACTGCACTCCAGCCATGTCCATAGGAGCTCCGATCCCCATGCCAAAAACCATCTCAAAGAAAACAAGCTGATTTGTGCTACTTGGCATCTGACTGAGGACTGACGGACTTTTCCTTCCAGCGACTCTGCAGCTTCTCCAAGTGAACCATTTTCTTTCACCAGATGCAATTCCTTCATACGACTCACTTCAAGTTGTCCCAGATCTTTTCCTTCTCCTCCTTTAATATTAATTTGTCATCATCAATGTCAGTAGACGTACATTCTTTCACCAGTCCATTCGATGAAGTCATGGACTGTTTAGTCACTTACTTCAACACAAGTTATTTTCAAATGCAGTCTCTTTATGGCATGAGGAAATGAGTAACCTAATGACATGAAAACTAGCGTACACATCATATAACGCAGTGGTCCTTTTGTTTCACAGGCGAGAGAGAAGGAGAGAGAAAGAGAAAAATAGGGCGAGAAACAGAGAGAGAGAGAGAGAGAGAAAGAGAGAGAGAGAGAGAGAGAGAGAGAGAAAGAGAAAGAAACTGAGAGAGATATATGAGCGTGTGATAAATAAACTAACAGACTGGCAAACAGACAGACAGACAGACAGACAGATAGTCAGGCAGGAAGGCAGACAGACAGGTAGGCAAGCAGACAGCGATAGTCAGACAGACCATGAGAGAGGATGTTTCAATATAACTGATTTTTTTCAATGCAAATTATATAAACCGTACAGTGTGATTGGCCTTCAGCCTTCATCGAATAAACATGTGAAACTTGAGACAACTGACTGAACAATTCCCATGGAGTGACCTGTTATATAACTACAAATAGAAAGATAAATGAGGGTAAAATCACCATGCAGCAGTTGTATCAGCGTCCCGTCCTTTGTTTCGCCATTTGTCTGCAATCAGGGACACAGAAAATCAATCTCCTTTCCCATGACAAATTACAGATGACAATCTTATAGCAATCTGAGTGCTATGGGACAACGAGCTTCCGATGGAAATACACCACGTGTCGTCATTGTAGAGAAATGAGCGCGACATGGGTCGAACTTTCACTGACATTTCGTGCCTTCCTACTGTCAAGTTAAATAAGATATGTCAGGAAAAGCATAACGGGCTCTGCATTGATTAAAGGAATAGGAGTAGATACTTGCTTCAGAGTCTAAAAATTCTGAATTGTTTTTTTTTTCAAAAACTTTAACCCGCGTACATTTTCCTTCCCCCTGGCCATTTCTAAGAAAACATCACCGGAATATCGGGATTTTAACCCTCTGTACGCTGCCATCACTCTTGCTGCGAGACGTCATAGCGCGAGAAAAAGTAGCAGACGATTGGTGCAGACGCATGCTCAAAATATCTGCACCAGTCGTCTGCTAGCCTATCTGCCTTTTGACGTCAGGCAGCACGAGTAATGGTGACGCGCGGAGGCTGAAGGTCCCAGCAATTTCTGCGGTGTTTTCTCAGAAATTGTCAGGCGAAAGGAAGAATATACACGGTTTAAGCAAACACATAAAAAAGGTGGATTTATTAGGCTGTGAAACAAATACCTACCCCTGTCCCTTTAACCCCATCACCAAGTCATGGTTTTCAACCGCTGATGTCACCAAATTACGGTACCATGAGCTCATTAGCCTGTGCGATCTACGAGTACGTCAGATATTGCACGGGAGGGTTTCCAGGACGCGCTGGGACGTCTAACAGTTGTTTGTAGGGAAGGGTAGAGACACAAATGTAACAGGAAAAAAAAAATCTGTAAGCCACATAAATTTTTGCATTTTCATTCAGTTTATATTAGACTCTGAAACAGTAAGTGCACATGCTAAATAGGTCGCTGTCCTCTCGAGCAGACCTGCCCTCCAATTGATAAGATAGGCACCAGCACATTCCATCAAACAAGGTAAAAGGACAAGGTACAATGGTTAAAACCCACACTCAAAAGAAAAAGGCACACACTATCCCAAACCTGAAGTGGTTTTCTAGTGTTTTATCAGAATGAGACACACTATCTTTCGTCTCGAAATGACATTTCGGTGAATGAGTATCGATCTGTATGTCGTCCGACCACTGAAGATCACAAGTTAATAGAGAAAGGTTGAAAAGGTCCAGCTGGTGGCAGCTCCACGTGAAAACAGTAATAGCACAAGCTCTTCGACAATCTCTTTTTCTCTCGTTTTATATGTCTGTATCTCTTTCCTCTATATTTTCAGTCAATTATCAACTGCTGGCCATGGAAAAACACAGTGTGATAACTGATAGTGAAAAATACGCTGCTCAGTCCAACCCACTCCAACACTACCTTTAGACTTTCGATTTCCGTACCCACTCTTGCACTTGAAGTACTGATCCGCTAATACAGACAGATTCACAACTTTATAACACTAAATGACTCGTATTTCGTTATACTCATGACACATCAGTAGACTGAAATGCTCTAGGTTACCCGCTCTCTCTCTTAAAAGAGTTGATCTAAAACAGAAGAAAAAAATATTGATGACGTAATTTTGTCAGAGGTAAGTGAGTCTAAAGATTCTTGTGGTAAAACCATCGCTTTAGTTCAATCTTCACGTGTCAATATCTACACTTAAAAGGAACTGTCCCGGCTCACCCTACCTGCGATGATGCGATGATGAAATACTAACTGATATACATTACACGAAGAGAAGCATTTAGATCTACATTTAGATCCACGTATACATAAATAAAGCTGTACTCAGTTGACACATCTTAAAACAAATTCACAATTATTTTTTTTTTAATACTGAAGTTGTATTTTACGCACCAGGATTGCCTGCAATACAAAAGGGTGAACAATCTGTATGCCGGAAGAAAGTGTCAATGTGGAGCCAATCCAACTCGTAGTTCATCTCACTTTAAACCATAAACTTGGTTTCCGTTTTTGGCTTGGGGCTTTCATTATATTGGCATGCCAACGCCATAAATTTCCTCTAACTTGGCTCAAGACGAGGCACTGATACTGCGTCTCAGACTTGGGTGATCACAACCAACAAAGAGTTAACCAACCAACATTGGATGCTTTTTTTCCCCCTTTATTAGTGACTTATACACAACACCTTGAGTCTGAGACCCACTTAAGTGAACAAGCACCGAAATCATCGACTTATGATTTCCTTATCAGCTGAAATGAGCTTCAAGAATTCAAGGGTTGTGAGGTTGTAAATTACAGTCGAGCTTAAGAAAAGAAGCTTAAAGAAACAAAGTTCTCAGCGATTAAAGTATTTAGGATTAAGGTGGCAGGGCGTCATGGCGGTGGACTCAAGATGAATAGATCGTCGCAAAGCATCTTCATTCACATTTCTATTGAACGCAACGGTATTAAAAATGTGTACTTGGCAAGATATAGACAGTGAAAGCTTAGGGTTCATTGCTGTTACTTTGGTATTCAGTGCCTGAAAACTAACAGCTGTGCTGTACGCTCCGCAGAGAGTAAACATTAAACAACGTTACTGAGTGATCTTGCTTGCAAGCAAAGCAGTTATAATAATAATAGTGGTGTTAGCGCACCTGTGGCCGTATGCATAATCCAATATGTTAGTTAAGTACTGCGTTAACCACAGTGGACACTTAGACTACTGGTCTGGGAGTTTCCCGTGGTTACCGCCGTGCGTTAACTAACGTAAAGATTATGCATACGGCCACTGTTCTCTCCTCACAACGCGTATTGCAACGATTCACCCTTTTTTGATAACATTCACGAATAGGTTACTCCAACTAAGCACATGATCAACAGCGTTCAGTTAAAAGCTAGATTTCGCGGCATGCCAAAACACTATAAATATCTCAGAAGATCACTTATATCCTATTCACCTATATATTACCTAAGTATGAATGACCCATGTCTCTGACATGTTACTGTTGTTGTTGTTGTTGTTGATCAAGAAATGTAATACTTTGTTATCACCCTGAACATGACATCACCCGTTCCGCTCCGGCTCCCGTCGCACCCTATTTGCTATCTTCATTTGGATGAAATAACACTGTCCAGTAACTCCGATTACACTCTTCACCTGTTTACTCTATGAGCAGATAAAGGAAGCAAGAAACGGTCGTACTCCCTTCATTGTTATCCAATCACCGCCACAAAGTAACTTGGTTTCTTTGATGTGAAAGAAAAAATGTTTTGTATTTTCGAAACACACAAAACGGACACAATTCCAGCGTCGCATCTGGGGCACTGACCTTTCTGATACCGATTCGGATAGGGCCTAACGGATGCGGTTTTGGAGGGGGGGGGGAGGGGGAATAAAAGCAGTCCATGCTGAAATAGCGTGTGCGCTACCTTGACAAAGAAATAAATATAAAGAAGAAAAAAACAAACATTTGACTTCACTCTACACACCATTATATCCGACGAGTGCGTAAAAAGGCAAGTAAAATGACGTCACTAAAGGTAAATCCATATCGCCCAATGATATTAAACAGCCACATCTCGCGGTCAGACCACCACTATCATTCTAGCTTCCCCAAGACAAAAGGAGCAAAGTATACCGACAATCTACAAGTACATCTAACCTGCATGAAAACAGAACACATCCTTTCACCTTTACAAGAGACTACTTACAGTAATGCTCAACACAATACATAGCCACTCATAGTAATTATGATGAAGCCTATCATAATGATGACGCATTCACTTGAAGTGGGTCTTGTTAACCTCAGCAGAGACTAACCGTTCTGGCTAGCTGTCTGTTCTCACGGACTACGGTACTTTCTTTCAGGACTGAACTCTAGACACTGCCATGACTGCATCATTTTAAAATGAAAGATTTTTTTTTTTTCGGAGATGTAGATCTATTTTCTGATTATTCTTAGGTTCCATCGAAGTTGTTTATTTTATATATTCACAGAAATATGATAGGCATTTCCCTTTCTGGCTTTATATATTTTGAGAATGTCGTAGATTCGTAACAGTGGGATAATATATATATTATATGAGCTTACTTCTAATACAGACTCTTAATTCGAAATGTCAGAATTATTGACGGCCAAATACGGCTTCAAAAAACTGCGGACAAATTCGTGAACCAGGCAGTCTGGTGTCCTAATTATTACTGACAAAAGATAAGATCATGATTATGCTTATCTGTGTTCTAAATAAGGCTCATTATAATTGAAAAGAATGTTACGAATAAATAAAAACTCATGATAAAAGAGGTTCAGTGCAAAAAGGGAAACAGTCCAAGAGTCACCTCACACTAAGAACGCTAACATACTTATCTATAGCGATCTATAGAAAAATACCTATCTATCCTTCCAATAAAGTAATACAACCTCTCATGAATTTCAGCATCACCAGTGTTCGAATCAGCACCAACGTCTTTTTTAATTACACAGATGTCAATAACCAAACTCACACTTGTTCGTCAACACTCAGCACCAGTCAACATAAAAATAGATCCGTAAGATACCTTTGTACTTTCATCCCAGAGAGCAGACCATGCACAATGTAAGGCAGGGCAGGGGAACCATACTGCCTGGCCTGCTCTTCCATCCGTCTTCCCACGCCTATAATAACGTTTGATTAAGCGTAAAATCGTCTGCGGGAGTGTAATAGCAACAAATGCCTAAGGTCCCGAGGCAGTCTGGTGAACCTAGAAAATACCATTAATTTGACGCAAGCCGAGCAGTTAGAAAGGTTTAACACACCGCGACTCAGACAGCGAGGTGAATACCCGTGTAAGTCGCGTTTGAAATCAGATACTGGCCACGGCAATAGTATCGGGTAGGTTAGTAAGAAGTACGAGATATTATGTAGCCAGTCCAGGGCAGCTGAGTCTAGTACTGTATATATATATATATTGAAATTCAGAAGCGTAAATTCCCTCCCACAAATGGCCAGAATGTTGATCGTGAGCCCCCATGCACTGTTTAAGAAGATTATCTACAATCAAGAACAGAGAATTTTGATTGGCTCATATCACTTGGACATACGAGCATCCAAAAGGTGGCTACAGAATTAATGATATAAAACATCAGCATAAATTAAGAATTATAGCACTGGCACGACCTGCAATGAGGGTAACATTCTGTCAGTTATATTAGGTAGAGGATCGCTCCTGAAATTCGTTCCGAAGTAAGAGAGAAGGGCGGTTCAAATAAGTATACTCAACTCCGACATGACATATATGTAGAGCTAGAATGCCCCCTATTTTACCAAAAAGTTGAGGGATTAGTGAGATGATTCTTGTTGTCGAGATGAAGTCACATCAGCTTGTACCAAAATAGCTTATAAAGTACACGTTTAACACATAATGGGGTATATCATCGTCAGCACTCAAACTCTATATTAGGGACACTTCCACACAACTCATCGCTGTTTTAGACCTAAGTAGTATTTCAGATGGACGACCAAGAAAAGTAACTCAGTATAAACTGCTGTTTATAATATACTTCTTTCTCTTCCACAAGGGCAGACATGAGCATTGTACAAAACCATTTGACGAAACGTGGCAGTCATCACTTTCACAAAATCATTGAGCTTTGCATAAGAGAATGGCGTGGGACGACTCAAACTTCCAGCATAAAGCCACCAGAACGGCACTTGTCTCTGAAAATGCCAATCACTGTACAAACCTCAATCAAGAATCTAAGTATAGCCTCAGAGAACAGCCCGCTTACCCACTCGGCAAGTCATAGACAAACAGGAGACCTCGGGCCTCTATCCAATGAAACTGGTATAATTGGATACAATTGTCAAGACAAATATATAATTACTTAGATAATTATATGCTCGATACAAATGGTCACGCACTGTGTTCTTCAAGAATTCCACGTAAAGGAAAGTCCGGATGGCAACAGAAGAGCATGAGGAACGAGAAGTGCTATGGCACAGACTGAGGAAATTTCTCCAGGGACCACAACCAGGGGCTTGTAATTATCTCCTCTCCCCGGACTGTATCTACGAAACCGAGCCACAGGCTGTGCACCATGCAAGTATTGTTAATCAAAAGGTAATAAATAGCTTGGACGAAAGGGCAAAGTATCTGTGCTTGGATACAATCTTACATCTTTAGAACCCAGGCTTAAAGAACAAAAGGTTACTGGCACTAGTGTTCGATATTCTGAAACAAGAGAAGCCACACCACTTGTTTAGGCCAGTAATGAAGCAAACATATAAAATAGAACATAATAACGCGAGAGAATTGAGGCAAGTTAAATAACACTGATAACCAACGTGAGCCAGCGACATCGGTGAGTATTTGATGCCCTCCAGCCAGATGAACGAAATTTCGAACACGCAGTACAAACTTGCTGATCTCATCATATTTCGAATGAGCGTCCTGCAGACAGACCTGCAGAACCCTGACAAGCCAAAATGTCATTTAAACACAACATGTTATCTAGACTTCTTCGGACATAAGAGAATAGAATATCACATGCACAACATGCGAACGTGCAAAAGAGTGAACTCGCCAAAGACGCAGGACAACTGCCATTCGAAATGCAGTGATGTAAGAACAAAGAATAAAGAACAAATAATAAAACACGTATTCGCATATCTTTGCAGTTCTTTACGTCATACATTAAAATATCATAAAATTACACTCATTAGCATTATTCCTCGGCTTCATATTTCAAAAAATAGGACTCACAGTCATATCTTTAGGCCAGATGTTACGTTAATTATCATTCTGCTGAATTATGTTTATTAAGAAGGCCTAACATACAAAGGGTATCCCCGACGATACAAAACCTTTGTATAATTATTATTTTCATTTATTAACACAACAACCCGGCTGGTTAGTCACATAAGAACAACTAATGCGGTTGAGCAAAGACATATTATTGTATAAATGCTAAATAGTGAACTTCCTGAAAAGCTAGGTTGGGTTGATCTGAACAGAGAACAAACAATTCATTGTAGCGTTTGCCTAATAATATCGAAGCAGATTTGAATACCGTGCATGCGTGATAACACAGTTTTTCTTCAAAACATTGAAGTGTTGTGCAGCAAAGGGCACAATACTCCTCAATAGCAAAGAATCACACACACAGATCCACTCGCTTCACATTCATAAATTACTGTAACTCATTGCGAGTGCCCTCTGTCATAGACTCTTAACTCAATGACATAATTTACAAATGCATTGTGCGAGAGGTCTATTCAACGAGCCACTGCCGACTTCCGACTAGGAAAGGCCACCAATTAAAAACACACTTCACGGCCAAGGAGCGCTAAAGATAGACGCTGTTACATATTGCATCTCACAAAAACATGCCACGGTTTATTAAGCAGACCTACTTAGAAGACCCACAAACACGAAGAGCTGGAGAGAATAGTCAAAAACACGTTTACCCACGGAAGTGATCATGATGTGAGGAAAAATATAAACACATATAAGACAAAAATAGGCTTCTGGCAGTGCTCCAAGCCGCTTTTGGTTCCACAGCGCATGATTATCGAATCGTAGAGGGCCGATCAGTAAAGGAGCGGGTCGCTGGCATGGGTCGGCCGCACGGTTCCGTGAATGATCACCGATTCTGTGGCTAAGCTGTGGGGTGCCTTCACACCAGCATGAGACCAGGTTACCCGAGTTTTAATGCGCTTAGGACGTTCTCAACATCAGCCAATCTGGGGTTAATCCGCGCTTCAAGCGCCACTGCAGCAGTCACCAGAAGCTCTTCACAGCACTGTGAACCTCGTCTATGTACACAACTGTTGCATTCTAAACAAACATATTTGCAAAGACACGATGACATGTAACTATTCGGGAAGATTTCATGACACATTCCTGTAGAAAGTTGTGACGACGTCACTACAATGTCTCACAATGTCAGCGCAGTACCCATCCATTTTCATTGTCTATCGATCCGTTTCAGCCATTCTTTCTCTGGTGACACAAGAGTTCAGAATAACCATAGCCTAGCTAAAACCGATAGTAAAACGAGCCTTTTCAAATACCACGAGCTGCCCATTACCAGCGACATTTGGCTCTTTGTTCCGTCAGTGTTGGCCCAAGACTTTGCCGTGAACCCAGATAATCCTTACGTCATGCAGTCGGTGACCTCTGGAGAGGCTTTTTCTGAAGGCCACTGCTGCAACCAGAGTGATTTCCGGTCACGAACGCCCAGATACTTTCATGCTAATAACAACGTGTATACATTTAATCCTGGTCGATATTTACATTTACTTAACACAATACTGCCATAAGTCATTCCTTAACACCTTGTGTCACTTCTGGATGAATATAAGAGAACATGACTTAAACGAATGAATATACAAGAAGTATTACCTCGGTCGCTCAAGACAATGGATATTCTCTAAGAACAATACAATAGGATCACACTAACTCCAATGTCAAGACACCGATGCAAGAATTCCCTGTCTGTGAACTTTCGAGCTCCTGAGCTACATTTGATAAAAATAAAGAGATTTCGGCCAGAAGCATACCAAAATCTGAGCTGTGTTTCCAGTATAGCAGATTCAAGGTCGTAAGGTCTTTTTGTACGTGCACGTTCGAACGTATCCTAGTGACGCACAAACCGTACTGGAAAACTCCCGATATCGTGTTCTGTCTTCCCTATCGGCGATCCTACCCTCCCTGCACAGAATCATGGTCTCTTCTTGTTTAAAAACGGGGAAAAGGGATGGGCAGGGACATATTGTGTCAATGATAACTGTTGCACGTTTGCAGATTGTCCTGGTAACAAAATTCTCACCGATGAGATCACCTCTTTCTACTCAGGACAAAGCTGCCTTTCATCAATTTAAGTCCGCCAAACAGAAGACGCATTGTAGTCTTAAAATCCTATTGTCATAATATTACACCCAATCGTCAATGTCCAACATTATAGAGGGAAGGAGCACATAGAAATCAAGAATAAGCTATGAGTTTGACAGCTTTTTTGCGACAAGGGAGACGGAGGATAAAGGACCATTCTGTAATAAATGTATAATAATAAACAATAATACCATCTCACCATTTCTTCAACGTGGCGGGGACAATTTATTAGATTGATCTGGACTTATTTAATATCCTTTAGAACTAAATGGCCGTATGTGGAGAATTTATCAGTCAGTAATGCTTATGCCTAGATAAACCTGAAAAATAGACACATCAGTACTGCCTCTTATGATAGAAAGATACATATGTTGCATATGTTCCATTTTGTCAAAAAACGGCAGAGTGCTGAGAGAAAGTCAAGATATTTTTTTTTTAATGCAGTACATGTAAGAACCTGACCAACTGCTAACATTTCAAATCATTCATTTGCAGTGCCCGATACATGTCTCTCATCTCCGGTGTTTACCTCTGAATTATCACTAAGTAAGTCTTACATCTCTAAAAGGTTAGTTCATTTCCAATGATTCGATTCTAATTGTGGCTCAGCACGGAGTTAATAATCTCCTTTTATCTATCATTCGCCGCTTTGTTTACCTAGGATCACTAGTGGCCTGCGAGAAGAGGATTGAAACTGCAAAAAAAAACCAACAAACGGACGTAATCTCCCATGATCACGTGGAGAACTCGCTTTCAAGGTAAGCTATACTGGCACTCAATCTTTATTTGCTCTACCAGTACCTGTACTGTACAACGACAGCCCAGTCTATATTATGGGATCTGGTGGAAACAACAACAACAACAACAACAACAACAACAACAACAACAACAACAACAACAACAAGAAAGTATTCAGCAATCAATTTTATCATGATACCCGCCATAATGATGGGTAAATGTTTATACCATCCCAGGAATGCTGCATGATCGATGGACATTGAGATCATGTAGCGAAGAAGAACCGACAGTAGATAACAGAGTACGCAGTTGAGAGAAACTGAAATACGCAGAGACATGCACGATCAGCGGGGTGCGTCTTTTTCTTCCTTCCAGTATGCATAATGATTTTTCAGTATACTAGGCTACAGGAAACGTACATACTGAACTTTATCTGACAGGGAGAACTTAAAAACCAGTACAGCTGAATATCTGACTTTTCAACAATAGCTGACATAATATACACAACAGTCTCTTGCATAGCAGTTGAACTGGAGGTCGTGCCAAAGTGAACTAAAATCTATCATGGAGGTTGCAGTGAAACCACTTCGTCAGGTATACTTCCGTAAGAGCGAGAGTGTTGCAGTTTCGATGACATTCAAAGACTTGATCCGTTTTGTGTCTAAGATCCTCAGAAGGGATTATGCAGGCTTGTTTAATGCTTATTTGTACTGTAAAGGTACCATAAGCTGTTCAATAAACTTGTTAAACTTGTTAAACTTGACATGGAATGGCGTCATGCTGGGTCTCCCAGCAGTCTTCCTATTGACTCCACAACTCCTCGGATAAAATAGCATCATTTTCACTTTCTTTTCTTCCTATCGTTCCTCGGATAAACTAACGACTGGCTCCGAAGTGCAAACTATTAAACATCAGACCTAACTGTTGATCCAGCGGTCAACTGGATTTGAGCCCTTCGGCGGAAAAAAACAAAAACAACGCACACACACAAAATAGCCATCTTCTTTAGAAATATAATACACAATATCTGTCTGGCTACTTGATGCGCGTTTACCAACAGGACTCGACAGTTTAGACCAGTGACCGTTCGTCTAATCCTGGTGTAACCCTGAGCACTGCGATGACAACGGGAAACCCCACAGCACGTTAGTAGCGTTTCCCGTAATTACCACATTGCGTAAATTAACGCAAGGATTATGCATACGGCGGCCGGTCATTAAACAGCGAACTGTCTTCAGTGTCCATTCTCATTACACACAGCTCGCAAAGCTTGGCTAAAACAAACTGTTTCAAACCTTGGTCAACACTGGCCGAAGACGGCCTTCAATTCCTTCGAGGGAAATGTGTAAACACCAAGTTCCTTGAAGTCGAAAGAATGCGTAGATATCTGATAAACCAGAAAAAAAAAAAAAACACCAGCAGCCAGATAAGAAAACAAGACAAAATTGTTCTAGAACTGTGGAATTTCCAGCGAGAAAATGTTAAAAGAGAAAACGGCTTGACTTACACGGAATTCGATTTTTTTAGAACCGCTGTCATTTCACCTTGCATCTGAAGAGCATGAAAACAGGAATAGTCTAAGGATTGTAAAAAATCCCTTACAAGATGAAAAATGACGCGTCCAGATCTCCCTAGATCCCACCATTCTCCACGACAGATAAGATTTCTCTGTGAAGCTCATCAGAGATGGCTAGACTTTGGAGGCTAGCAATGAGATTGGACCTAATTTTAGACCAGCACCAGGAGACAATTAGAGTGATAGAGAATAGCGGGCTAGGCCATACAGGAACAAAAGTAGTAAGCGTAAGAGAAAATAAATGCTGATGTGGTTCACAATAGTGATCAGTAATGGAGCTAATGGTATTGTTGTGATATGGTAACATCTCTAGAGGTTGACCTCAATCGATGGTCATCGTTTACTAATGGTCTTCTAGAAACAAAATTAGCGTTGTTCCAGTTTTCTTTTTTTGCCCACTCCTTCAAATTAGGACATTGTAATACATTACTCTGAACTAGATAGGTAATCAGGCGGGTAGATGGATCAACTGGTGGATTGACTGATCGATCGATTGATTGACTAGTTGGCTGATTGGATGGCTGACTGATTTGACTGATTGTCGATTAGTCGGTAATTCGGTCGATGGGTGGATTGGTTGGTGGTTGGTTGGTTGGTTGGTTGGCTGCTTGGTTGATTGCTTGCTTGCTTGGTTGGTTGGTTGATTATTTGGTTAGTTGGTTGGTTGGTTGGTTGGTTGGTTGGTTGGTTGGTTGGTTGGTTGGTTGGTTGGTTCAAAGGTTGGTTGGTTGGTTGGATGGTTGGTTGATTGGATTTTAAAACGTCTGTTTACCAGCACCAAGAAAGCATGAAAATCAAGCAAGCAGCTTGAATACGAGAAAGACAATAAGAGCTGATAGAAGTGCAGAAAAACACCGAGAGGAGAAAACACAGCACGAGGACGGAAGATAAGAGCTCACGCGAAGAAAAAGCAAAGGAAGACGTTGACGAATAAATGTAAATGCCAATGCCAAGACCAGTTTTAACGAGTGTCTGGGTTTATTTTGGCTCCCGTGTCTATTTTTAGTTCAGAGATCGATAGCCGAGCCGGTACACAGCGGTCTTTTGGGCAATAAATACAAAACACAATGTAGGGCAGGCTTCGTGGTTGAAAAATGGGGGGTGGAGGGAGGGGGGGTGGACAGGGTCTTGAGGTCAAGGTGATAGAAACCGGAGCCTAAAGTACAAGGAATTAGAGGAGGGTGGAGGAAGGAAGGGAGGGGGCGATGTCTAATATATCGGTGAACTCAACGTCTACTTCCTGGCATCCCCACATGAGGTAAAGTATCTGAGTCAGAGTGTGAAGATACTTTCTTTCCCATAAAGTGTGGTTTTAAGTGTCTACTTTTTTGCAGCGCAGCATTAAAACTGCGATACGTTGAGGGTTGTATTATTGCGTGCGATGAACCCTGATAAAAATATGAATGAATGAAAGAATTTTTTTTTCCTCAAACAGAAATTAAATGTGCAGGGTGTTAAACCATAAAGTTGTCATGTCATCTTTGATCTTCATTTTCTTGCAAGTGGCTTCGTACTTACTGAAACACTTCTGTGACACAAAGGCGAACAAAGTGACATCATCAAAACGTCATCATCTCTCATTCGTAGATAAAAGTGATTGTTGTCTATTTGTAGCCTTGTTTTTCTGCATGCAGATATTCGAACTGAGACAAAACAAACAGGACACACACACAAAAAAAAGGTTCATCTATTCGGATCATGTCGTCAGAGAACCTCCATTTCATCTCTGCATTAACCCATTTTATAGAAAGGTATCAAGATACGTAAATGAAATACGAGTCTTCAGCGAGGTTCTTATTAAAACCATCTATCATCCTTTATCACATTACTCATGTTCCAATGGTCGTTTTACAAAGACAAACCTGTCCTGCCCTGTACTGTTTCATCGGCAACACACAAAATATACTGTCTATATATCGGCGATTAAAAGACTTTAATTATGCGATAAGCCCAGAATATACCAACAGGTGAACAATTTACAGCATCTATCACTACCACTTTGCAGTGCAAATGGGGGAACAGGCATTGGTAAAAGAGCGCGGGACTACAGAATCTCAACATTCAAGAATACATTACACTATGACGGTTGATGCAATCGGTGAAAAATGGTCTCCTCCCAAAAGTGTTGCCACTCTAGTCATGTGCCTTTCCACTACAGCGAGATTGATTTTTCATGTTTCCGCATGCAAGATGATGACTCAAGTTTGGTGGATATAAAAATCCTACGATTTTATTTTTAAAAATAAGAAAACCAGGCTTTTCACGATATTTCCACTAACTTACGAAAAACCGGGGACACTGGCTTGTTATAAATCCAGCATAAGGGAATATCCCCTGGGAGAGGCAATATTGCCGACGAAACTCATATAGAGAGGGTAACTGAGACGGGACTTGCAGCTCTAACTGACCTGGATATCCTTACTAAAGGGTTTTAAAGTTTACAACCGAGTTCGACAGAACAACCCAACAACTTACTAAGCAATTGTAATAAAACATAAGGAAGAGGTCAGGCCTGGCTTGAAAATAGAAACCAATAAATACAGACACATATATATATCTGTCTCTTATACACATCTTGTANATCTCTGTGGGGCGGTGACAGTATTACGTGACAGGGCTTGACATGTTGTTATATACATACCCTGACATATACAGGATGTCCTCCCTACCCTCAAAAATGGAAAGTCTCTTGGAATCCCTACACTGGGTCGGGAGATGGGCGGCGATTTGTTTTACCTGTAAATATGCATTCTACTATGTCTTTACTTATTCGATGGTGCAAGCTCCCTCACCACCAAATATACTCCAACAGTGCCCGACTTTTGTTTTTGTTTGTTCCTTTAAATGGGTTTCTTTCGCGTGGATATGTGCTCTTCTGAATGTCACTCTGATTCTTTCCATTTCCCTCTCAAAGCCGTTCATTCTATCCTGCTTATCGTGTCTATATATCCACTCCTCCATCTTTTCCATCTGTCTTTTATTTCGTTCTTTTTGTATGCGCAGAAATGATTTTGTAATCAGAGACTAACGTCTGCTGGATATCCTAAAGCAGGTGCTTAAAACTGTTGCCTCAGCAGAGACGCTATCCACAAGATTACCGGAATTAAGAATTCCAATTTGAAGCTCTGTAAAAAGATACGAGTCATTATCCACTTCTTTCTGGCTTCCTTCCATTTTCTGTTGTCCGTTTACAGGGGATCAAATTCCAGTGTTCGTTCCACTTTCTTTTCACCTGCTTCACACAGACACACTGAGAAACACTGGGGTCACGCGAAAATAGCTGTAAGGGACTTGCAATCAATGTTGACTGGTTTTTCGAACAATATTTCGAAGTCAAAGCAAAGAGGCAACACAATACGAGGCATCTATTTCGGTTTCTGTACAGTTAACTTCGCTTTTTCGCAACTTCTCAGAAGAACAGGAGAGGTTGCGATTGACGGGAATAGCTATTATCCAGTGACTTTTAAAGAGAAATAAAGCATTTTGCAGCGATTAGGTGCAAGCTGCCATTATCCAGACTGAAGTTAAGCAGAGTAGCTTGTTTCAGAATTACAAGTGTACGAGTAAACATGATTGGCACTTAAATAACATCATCATCATCATCACCACCACCACCACCCCCAACAACAACAACAACAGAAAGATTAAAAAGACTCAATAGCGCGTGTCTCTGCCGCAGGGTCAGTACATTTCTACATGGGATAATAATATGGAAGGAACTGCTCAGCAGACTGGCGGCCATTTTATTTATACTGACCTTCATGGCATCCTGGTCAGGTCATTATCATTTATTTATACTAAGACTCGCCCTTATAGGGTCATTGATCTATGATGCTCGCCTGAGGAGTTAAAATAATTAGGTCTACAGATCCACATCCTGATGGTCGATGGACTTTTAGAACAACTGCGGTAAACGCCATGCTTTTTGACGTGGATTTATCGCATTTTGGAATGTGAAACTTTTATTGGGAGAAACTAACGGGTATGCAGAAAACAACATGTTAATTCGGTAAGAATATCAATTATGCAGAATGGCGATAAATTAAGTTTTAAAAGAGCAGTGAAAGTGATACGCGTACACAAATGTCGCATAATACGCAAGAAAGACTAAGCATAATAATTTGCATAGTAGACGCTGACTGCAAACGACAGCAAAGACCGTAA
>JAWQUT010000007.1:595474-617092 GCA_033807755.1 Ellobium chinense
GAAAAGATGGCTTTTGACCGTTAGTTCTAGGCATGACCCTCGAGAGTTTTTTTCTACCTCCCTTTTCACAAGCCATTGACCTGAAGCGCCACCTTGATTATCCAACACACCGTTTCTACAGCCCTCAAAACGCTCGTTCAGGACCCATAAATCTCCCTTTGGAGGAATGTGTATAAAAGAAGCATTGCCTGCGATAGGACAGTATTTTATGACCTCAGATTAGATTATAGTGTACAAAGAGACCTATGCACTTGTGATTTACTGTCTACACAATTAGTTGCAGCCTGAAGTTTTCGTTGCAAACTGCCGACATTGCGTTAACTTTTAGGGGCGGCGCCGAGGTGGAGAAGTATAGCAAGGCACATTATTGTCCCTCCCTGTGTCCTCACTTACTCTCCCACTTTGAAGGGAGGCATAATATGTTATAGTCCTCTGCTTATTCGCAAAGTCCTCATTCCACTTCTCCCTTAATTACAACATTACTGTTTTTCAGGGAAAAGGATATGATGCATAAATTCATTAGAGAAATTTCATAACAAATAGCGCCACTTCATTCCACTGTCTGCTTAACAGTTCGTTGCACTGTCTGCTTAATAGCAAATCTTTTCGTGGACTTGCGACAGAACAGAGTGTAAGTAGTTTGTACTTTAAATGGACACTGTGCAGGTAGTCTTTTTTCTGTGTTACAGACACGGACTGACTTATTTTAAACATACTAATATTCAACTGTATAAAGAAACTCCCCTCCACTGGTGGGTTCATAAGGTTTGAACAGGAAAGTGTGTTGTAACTATGGCAGTAATGAGAAAATACTAGTCTCATGTCTTCCTCTGCCATTCATATTCTTTCCTCTTCTTCTTCTTCATCCTTTTCCTCCTTCTCCTTTTTGGGGTTCGATAAATTCGAATTTACTAAAAACTCATTCCAACTTAGCTCGCACGCAAGGTGCGCAGGAGGTGGTCGAGGGTCCCATATAATTTGCTGTTCAGTTGGGTTCCATTCGGCCAGACCTCCAACCTCAGTCTGGCATGGATTGAACAGTCCTGCGGATTCATATTCTTTGAAATCAAGAACTGCATGACACACTACAGCATGCTGGTCAATGTAGGTTCTTGCTTTTCACAGAAACGATACAGGGCGCCAGTGCCATAGGTGCAAGTGGTAATGGTCTGCTTGGGTAAACTGATTCTGAACGCTTTACGCTCAAAGGCAAATGCTGCTCTTGTTCTCATTTGAAATAGGGCGTCCGCTATTTTGTGAGTGGAGGACGCAGGAAGACAGCAAACTGATGACGTCGCTCTTTTCGCCATTTCTTTTATAAAGGGAAAAGCGAGAAAGTAGAAAGGCTCTTCCTGAAGATCCAGCAAGACGACAAGTCAATTTCGTCCTGATCCTTATGCTCCCAGTCCTATCATTCAGATGTACCATTCTTCCAAAACTAGAGTCAAAACCTTAGGACCTGGAACCTTATGCACTTGAAAATTCCGCATAGTCGTTAACTTTATTTATTCTTAGGTTAAAGAAAAATAAATAATTACTCACAAACTCCAATTCGTTACAACTTCAACATTATGAACTGCGCCTCTTGGAACTTTTTGAGTTCATAAGGTTATAATGTACCAACATCCAAACACGCCTCTGGTAAAACGGTAGTGAGTGACGCAGTAGTATATTATTTATGCAGCAGAAACGCCTCGCGCTTAGATCTCATCATCATAAACCTGCTTGGGTTGAAAAGGGTTGGCTGTTGTAGGAAGTCAGTCTGACGGGCCGGAACAAGTTAGGACCACCGCTGTGAGACACAATGTGGACGAAAGAACTCCTAACCGATTTTTAGATGAAGTGAAAACGCATGTGATTTTCAATTTGAATAGGTTTTTTTCTATAAGTATTGTTGGCTTTATCCTTGCCTCACCTTCCGTTTCTTTATCTCAGTATAATGAAAGGTGCTTCTACTGTGAGGCTCTGAGGGCACATCAAGGTTATACTGTATGAGGGGTGTGTGTGTTGACTATGTGAATCATACATGATTGTGTGTTCTGTGTGTATATGTGAGTGCGTGTGTGTGTGTGTGTGTGTGTGTGTGTGTGTGTGTGTGCATGTATGTATGTATGTATGTGTGTGTGTGTATGTGTGTGTGTGTGTGTATGTGTGTGTGTGTGTGTGTGTGTGTGTGTGTGTGTGTNCACACACACACACACACACACACACACACACACACACACACACATCAGAGCTTGAATCATCAGTCCTCTATCTAGGTATTGAATTTCGGTTCCCTGAAGCCACAAGTCTGTTGATGTCGCTGTGCAAACTTTCATGAAGATCAGAAATCTCTCATAGCACTCTGGAGTTTGTTTGTTTCGGAGATATGGGTTTTTTTTAAGAGGTCTGTGAAACTTTGCAGATAATTTCTTTATATAGCATTTTACACTAATGCGTTACTCTCAATCCCAGCGAAGAGAAGTACAGTCGAACCTGGACATAAATTAGGACTTTGGTACACGAAAAAAGTATAGTTTTGAAGTCCACCTGTATAATGAAATGACTGAATAATAACGAATCTGCCCGTGTGAAGTTCACACTTAATAACAAGACATACTTAATAAGTGAGTAACCAATACCAAAGTTTCACTTGCTCTTCACAAGTTACCGCTCTCTCTCTTCAAAGAAGAACAAAACTTAAGGTGCGATGCCAAAGGATCTTGGCATGCGTTTTATTTCCAACGACAGCACCCTTTTCAGACAATTTCAATGCTAACAATTTTCACATTCATACATTTTTAATGTGAAACAATGTCGATGTACACAAGATTTATGGTGATTCTATGGGCCATTTTGAGATTTTAAGGAAGGTCTAGGTGCCCTGCCCAAATGCCCTGCCTACAACAAAATTCTTTGGCACTGTCCTTTTCCATCTGTCTGCCCTGTCCGTTCTCCTGCTCCAACCACCCATCCTTCTTCCATTTGTGCTCTTGATCTAAAGCAACACAATGAGTGCAAGGAGGTAAGCTTGTGCCAGCTATTTAAAACAGCTGGGCATGTAAGAAATTTTTTAACATAAACGTCTGAGCATAAGAAAACTCAAAGTTCCACAGACTCATCTTTGTAAGTAAAAAACGCTTTGATCGGAGGGGCAGGAGAGTGCAGGTGTCTTGGCAGGGATAGGAGCGAAAATTGCAACACCTGGCATGTTAATATGTTGCTTTTTTTATCACTGACCCCCCCCCCNCCCCCCCTTCCCCCCTCCCTCGTCCTGACGTCCTCCCCGTCCAAAGCTCCTCCATGCGGTGGTTCCCGCTCCCCTTTCCCTCTCCAATTTATCTCACTGTATTATTTCAGAAAGCTGACTTCACAGTGTCGGTACCAAAATATCCTGACACATTAGGGACATGATAAAAAATCGTCAAAGAGCTTTATTCTTCCATTTTTTTTCTTTCTTTCTTTCTCTTCCTTTCCTTCCTTTCTTTACCATCGTCTTCTCTTTCTTTGATTTGATGTAGGCAATATATTACAATTGTGTTATTGGGTCAGAGCCTAATAAAGAAAAAAAACCGTTATATCTTCCAATGGCGAGAAGAAGCAGCAACGCTTACTCAGCCATACGGTGTTGTAGTCTAAAACTTACGGCAACACCACTGATTTAGAATGAAATAATGTGGACAGAGAATGTTTATAGCCACTCGCCCCCAGGACACCCAACGTGTTTTGGAACTGCTAGTTTCTGTTAACAGATCAACTGGTGCAACTCTGTGTATGTTTCACCAGGTATAAGCCCAGACCACAAGCAACTGGTCTCCACTTTCGCTCGTTCTAAACCTACAGATGAGCTAAACCGTCCGGTTGCCCCTTGCGTTTCCAGGGTGGAAGACTAATGGGAATTAAATAAGTTTTCGCTCGCTCGCTTTTGATTTGAGCTTGCATTTTCTCAAGAGTCCGCTGTATCTGACATTCTATCCAACCCCATTAATTCCCATTTATCTGGATGAGTCAGAATTCTTTGTCTCCTATCTTCATGTTGACAAAGAACATGAGGACGTGTATACATCGATTTCGTAAGCCGTTCTGAACTCAAAGTGCAGTTTTTACATGTGAAGGAATGTCTTCTTGGGGAGTAAACACGAAAATCGGAAGAGCGTGTGGTAATTTCAGAAAAGAAAAATGCAGTGCCTTAGGACACTCTGAGCTCCAGTCCCACTGGATCGAACCATAATTTCGTGCTTGTGAGAGAAATTTGATAGAGGGAGTGAAGGAGTTGGGATCAAAGCACAACAACGAATGTACGGGGGGAGGGGGGCGGAAGGGGGGTATCACGTGATGAGAGGTCCCACTGTAAAAGGAATACAAGGCAAAATCGCTGTTGTTGCTGTGACCACAGGCAACTGATGACAACGAAGGTGAAAATGAAGATGACGATGTTAAAAAAGAAGCTGATGACAGTATGATGAAGCTAATGACGGGGTATTGGTGATGATGGCGAAAGCGGAGGTGGTGAAATGCAGATTATAGATATTTCCGCTTAAGCGCAGCCCGCTTGGGTGCAAGGTAATTCAGACAACAGATACATGTCCTTTTAATCTCTTCTTTTCAGCGCTCCCAGTCGTCGGGTTTTTTTTTTCTGCTTGTTTTATGTGAGCATTAAACTGCCCATTAAAGTGTAATCCAGTTTGCATAAAATATGACACAAACTTATAAAAATTGCCATACAGGCCTGCAAGAGTCTAAACAGCATTGCAGGAAAAATGTAATTTGATTTTAACGCGTGTTGTCATTCCACATGGGTTACTGCACTTGGACAGTGAATATTAGAGCAAGCTGAACGAACACACCTTGAAACCACGGATCCATTACTGAAGCTGTGAGCAAGACTATCGTTTCAGATTTCGCACAGTGTGAGGCTAAGACAGTGCGAAGACAATAAGAGAGATTTCAGGCAGCTTAGTGGGCCAAAATCACTAATTTTTTACAGCCCAATACTCCGCTAATATATAACATCCACCTTTTTTTGGAGCCCTGCCAGCCAGNCTGCCAGCCAGTGTCAGGGTGTCAAAATATGAAAAATAATCTGTGATCTAAATAAAGCATCCAATTTTAAAGTTTCAGGTACAATTTGAGCCTTCTAGATACAAAAATAAAGTATGTTAGACCCTATGTATTAGCACGCGGTCAAAACCAGCCGAATGGAAAATTGGGGACCAAATCACAATTCGCAGGTGACTATTTTTGAAAGAGGCTTGTGAAAAACTTTGGGTGTTGACCCCCTTTTTTCTTCCCCTTATAGGATCGGGCAAAAGAAGTTCTTTAACCTCCACCCGAAATTACAGTGGTATTTGTTGAACAGCACAAAATGTTAATAGGACCGAAAGAAGAAAAAAAAAAACAATGAGTGCCAAGAACCCAGCGTGTACCGGCTAAGCAAGGTATATAACCCATGATTAATTTGATGGCGATGTTAGACAGAGCAAAGTTACTTGCCCATGCTATGCAAGATACTACTACAGCTGTAGCTAGAATATAGATTACCGTCCTGGATGTCGATCCAAAAGCATCTTCCTATTTACCCGCTCACTCCTATGTCAAAATGGTGGAGCAAATGACGTCATCTTTTGATTTCTTCTTAAGGAACATTAGAGGAAATGACTTGCAATTTATTGACGTCATTTGTTGATTTCTTCCAAACTTTCCTCCCACAAAATCAAGCATCAGCAATACCGAGCTGAAAGAAGTTGTGCTGTCACTTAAATGAGCCTGCAAGACTGTCTTTAAAACCCCTAAACAGTACTAATGGTTACTGTGAAGAAAAACTACCGTGCCGAAAAATCTGATCTCGTCGCATAAATTGGACATTTTTTTCAGGCCTGGGATGCAGCTGTGCTCTGCAGACTAACAAAAGGAAAACCAATATACCTAGAGGCCCCCAAAATCGAAGTCCAATAACGATTAAAGTTTAAAAGAAAGTAGGATAAAATGTTACGCACCGTAACAGATATAAAATTGTTGCAAGTTTCACTGACCTCGGTACTAAACTGTCGTTAGTGCAAAAGAGTAAAACCATTGTCGAGGCCAGTTTATTAACCGCACACTAGACAGGCAATTGAAGGGCTTTGGAACCAAACGCTTTATCCACCAATTTGACATTTTAGCTTATTTTGCCTACTGGTAGCAGCTGGAGTTATAGCGTACATGCACATTTACTTCACAAGGAGCGACATATCTCCTTTATTAATTCACCATCATATCTCACATTCTTTTTATCTGACCTTTTTTGTCACGAACCCTACCAGCTTTTAAGGGGTTTTGTCGTAAAGCTCTTCAGTTATTAGACGTCTCTTCTTAATCTTTTAACTGTGACGTAACCGAAGCACCCGTGGCCGTATGCATAATCCTTACGTAAGTTAACGCACCGATAACATCAGAATTGTTCACTGTTATTAACGCAGTACGGTTATTAATGCATGGATTATGCATACAACTTTTGATAACTTGCCAATGCAGACTAAATCAACATCCATCTGCTGATGAACGTCAAATTTCAGTTGCATAATAATATGTTTGGAGTTTTGAAGTTACTTAACTTTCAAATTGAGTATAATTTTGACACGCGATTTAATGGAAGCTTTGCCAAAGTCAAAGTCTAAGTCTAGACTAAATAAATTGCCAGACACTTATTTGTTCAAACAGACAACGATTTCAACCACACCTAAACACTGCGAGTCCGTTATGACTGGCGTTAATATTAATTTTGAACCCTTAAGGCATGAAAAACACTTCAGTTTATAATAATATTAGTCTACATGCGCCACATGACAGAACACAAATAAAATTACGTCAAGAAAGGAAATTACTCAGGTTTTGGAAAATCTCAAAACTCTGATGGGCAGCGGAATGGATAGAAGGAGTGAAGGATCGAAACGTCAAAACAAATGAGCAAGAAAGAGGCACGCTATATCAAGTTCAGTGGTTGATTCAAACACAACTTCATGAACTGAAGAGCACAGGCAGAAAGAACTGACCGATCCATGCTGATCCTCCTGGTGTTTTCGATTCTGTTGATAACGATGCAAACAGCTAGACTATATTTCCTGAACAATATTATGTCATGCAGTCAGTCAAAATGAGGCTAAAGTCGTCTTCTTCTTGGTTTATTCTAGTTCCTGTCCTGGTATGAGATGAACTCTTCATTATGTCTACTGTCATTGAAATTTTTGACCTAGCATTATCCTGGCTCGAAATATAGGTTTGTGACACCTATTACTATTAGAGGGGCAAATCACTCACTGTGTACAACCCAATTAATTCGCTAATATATAAAATCCCCCTTTTTTGGGGCCCTGCCAGCCAGTGTTAGGGTGTGGAAATGTGTAAAATGACCTGTGATCTAAATAAAGCATCCAGTTTTAAAGTTCCAGGTACAATTTGAGCCTTCTAGATGAAAAAATAAAATGTGTAGGCATATGTATTCCCACGCGGTCAAAACCAGCCAAATGAAAAATTGGGGACCAAATCAGAATTTGAGGTGATCTCTTTCAAAAGACATTTGTGAAAAATTTTGGGTGTTGACCCCCTTTTTCTTCCCGTTAAATTAAAAGATCGGGCAAAAGAAGTACTTTAACCTCCATGGAAGAAATTTCCCCAAATCACAGTGGTATATTTAGAATAACACAAAATGTTAATAGGGCCAAAAGAAGAAAAAACAATAGGTGTCAAAGACCTATAGTTGTCTGACAAGGAAGGGGGGGGGGTGGTCACTCTATGCAATGGTAAAGAAAAATGAGAAAATGGTAAATAAAATACAGCTTTATTCATCTCATACAGCACTATCCAACTGACCATTCGCCCACAAAAGTCAATGCCTATGTATAGAAATGATCTTACTCTCGATTTCCGCAACATACATAGATTCTTTACACTTACTGACCTCACTCACCTTCACAGCCTATAACTCAGTCCTTGTATAGCAATTAGCACACAAGCCTCATTCTGAGTGAGTGGGAGTCGTGTGAGCACAGCAGTAATTTGATATTATTATGTCTGTGGCATGGTAATGAAGACAGCCGTGCCTTGTTATCTTGGTCAGTTAGACCTTCATATTAGGACAATGAGCAGTTTCTTCTTCTTTGATTACATGTGAACGAGAGCACTGGGATATCCAGAGAGTGATGGCGTTGTATAGTTTGTGTGTCTGCGTATGGCCTTACAAAGTCAATAACATCTACAGAATCACTACTAGCTACTTCCTGAATATCGCCAAATACTATCAATGGCAGGAGACTCATGCTCTTAAAACGCAGCGATTCGCACGTAGTGGCACGCAGTCAACAAGCATGGCTACCATAGCCACTCGACTTAAAAAGCGTAATTCAAATGGACTAAGGATGTCTCTGTCGGCCGGACGTTACTTATAGAGATTGCTGTTTCTGTAGATTTTGTTATTTATTTGTGAATGGGTCTGAATGAGGAGGTAGTGTGAGGGAGGAGAGAGAGATGGAAGATGTCCTTTTCTTGTGCTGTACAAGCTATTTTTGTGGTGATGTTGCAGGCAGGCGAGATACTGGGGAGACATGGCGAGGCAGAGTGAGGTGCACGTGTCGGCCTGCAGAGCAAAACGCGGTGAAATCCAGGAGACGGCCAGCTTGAAAGAAGGGAAATAATTCAGTACCCAGAACCGAGATGTTATGGGGTCATTATGTCCCTTCAATTATCCTCAATTAGGATTCGTTTCTGATTTCGATCTTCTGTTCAGCATTATGTGTCACTCAGTTTGTTGTCCCACAACGGCCCTCGCCAATATACAGACATACACCCACACACACGTCCATCCCCATCCCTTTAAAATCAAACAAAATCTTCTTTTCATCACTAGCTTACTGCACATCTATCTTTGTTTTGTCATGCAGTCTGTACTATTCTGTCTGCCTCCTTTCTCCTGAGTGTAACCCTCTCTCATTAGTTCGTCTACACCGTGGTACTGTGAAACATAATCTGCTTAATCACATTTCTCTGGACGGCAGCTTCTGCTATATCAGACAACACAATAATGTATTTTCTACACACAAAATTCTGCGTAATGGAAACTCCTTTTAACTGCAACTTTTTCCCATTATCACGGGAGTTATAATATTTAAGCGAAGTAAGCTGTATTTCTCTCTCTTTCTCCATCAAGCCAAACCTGAGGCAAAACGACTGTATCATTGCTGCTTTCTCCTTCCCTTTGTCCTAAAGTAACGAGTATTGTAGAGGACACTTTATGTGTGTACAAAAATAAAATGAATTTAAGTTCCGTAATCAATTTTTTTCTCTTCTATTTACTCACTCCTCGGACATGACGGTGGGCAGGATGACGTCATCAATATGTTTCCTTCCTACGCACTTTTTTCTTTTCCTGATGGTAGCACTCCACTTCCACAAATTCAGCAAAAATGTCCTGTGTGTGACGTTGCGTGTGTTTATAATATAATATAGACCTACTGTAATTATGTATAGATAGAAAAAAAAAACGTGTACGTGTGTGTATGTATGTACGTATGTATGTATGTATGTATGTATGTATGTATGTATGTATGTATGTATGTATGTATGTGTGTGTGTATGTGTGCATGTGTGCCAGTGTGTGCGGGTGTGTGAATGTGTATGTGTGTTTGTATGTGAATGTGCATGTGTGTATGTGTGTGTGTGTGTGTGTGTGTGAGAGAGAGAGAGTGTGTGTGTGTGTGTGTGTGTGTGTGTGTGTGTGTCTGTGTGCGTGTGTGTGTGTGTGTGTGTCTGTGTGTATGTGTGTGTGCGTGCGTGCGTGCGCTATGGTACATGCCTTTATGTACTGTATTCTGGGAGAAAGTGAGGGGAGGGGTCGAATGGAATTGAAAAGGGACACAAATTACACCCATATGACTCTGTAATGACCTTACACCGACCCTTACTGCGTTCACATTTACAGGAACTGCCCAAGGCCTCGGCACCACACACCCAAGACGACAATGACTGCATCAATAATTCATAAGAGCTTCATCTTGAAGATGATTAGCCACCGTACGCTGCGGGCAGTTATGTATGTCTGTGTCCAGTGTTCTCCTTGTGACTATGACACAATGGTTGACTAGCTCTAGATACAGTTTCTCTTATCCAAATTTCGGCTAAATCGAAACACCTTTCAGAAAGCCGACTCTTTCCTTTTCTTTATTAACTAACATACTAAGCATTCGGGCGCTTAATCGCAATTTTCCCCCATGCTCCTATGCAGATAGTCGCAATTATGTGGAGTCTGCAGGATCAGCTGTGTTTGCATTATGTACTCATCATTGAAGGTTGTGGCCTTCATGGCGAACAGTGCCATGGAGGAGAAAGTCAGTGTCTTTGTACGGGAGGGGAAGAGGAGCTAGAATATACCACTGGGACGCTAATAACACATCCATCCTTCGAACCGAGCATAAAAGGGTGTGAGAGTGTTAAAAAGAGTATTTTTGATACGGAACAAAACATGATTTTTTAATGGAAGCGTGCTACTCAGAGGAGTGGCTTAAACTATATTTGCATGTTCCATTGCATTGCATCGTTATTCTTGACAACAGAAGAACTGAAAATTACCTGAAATTAGCTTGGAACTTCCTATCAAAAAGGCAGAAGCCTTTTTGCTTCCGACATTTTGTAAGAAGATTACTAGAAAGATTATGTTTCACTTCGTTGCACTATTGCTCTTGAAAGCTGAAGAGCTGAAAATTACCTGAAACTAGCTTAGAACCTCCTTTCACAAAGGCAGAACAAGAGTGTCCGTCATTTTGTAAGAAGATTGCTAGAAAAGTTACAAGCTAATGCCGTTCTTCTGTTAGCAATTTTATATGGAGAGTGAATAAGAAAGGAAGACCCAGTAATACGTCATTTTAGTTAAAGCCATGCCGGTTGATAAGGAGAGAAAGGAGATGATCGACGAGGTTAATACCAAATGCCAGAGCAAGGAGGTTCTGTGGCCTTATGCATAATCCCTACGTCAGTAACCAGGGGAAACTCCCAAAACATCAGTAGTGTTCACTGTTGTTAACGCAATACGTTAATAAACATGTGGACTATGCATAAGACCACTGGTCGACATTAGCCTCTTATGATTTGCTTGGTCCCTTCGTTATGTTTGATATACACAAACATCCTAACCCTTTATTACAAACAGCTCTTAGATGTAACGGTGTGTCCCTGAACTAGCATTCCCCTGTCGCATCCCACGTACCCGTGTACGTTATAAATATACTTTCTATAATATAATGAATTATTCCAACGCACAGGC
The DNA here is from genome assembly GCA_033807755.1 of Ellobium chinense. Classification (NCBI taxonomy): domain Eukaryota; kingdom Metazoa; phylum Mollusca; class Gastropoda; order Ellobiida; family Ellobiidae; genus Ellobium; species Ellobium chinense. The sequence goes on from JAWQUT010000007.1 coordinate 606,747, forward strand.
AGACTCATAAAAGCTCATGGTAATTTGGTGACATCAGCACTTGATAAAAACATGACGTGGCGAAGGGGGTTAAAAAATATTATTATAAATAATTAGCAAAGCCAAGAGGACCACTCACTCTCACATGTTTTTCTCTCGCGTTGAGTCATTGGTTTTACGTAAAGCTGCACCAGATTCCGACCGGTCGCGCGGTCACTGTAGCAAGTGGTGTGACAAAAGCTAGCAAGTGTTTTCATTGTCGTACCATACAGAGCCAATAAAATGAGCGCTCAAAATATTGACATTCCTCTTGTACGACACTCGTGAGTAAATCCACCTTAACAGGTTCGGGAACACGTGGCATGTTTACGAACAAGCTGGACCAATCTAGATCTACAATGGAAAGGGTGGCAGATGGGCTAGCATGGCGGACCGGAAAAAAAAAATTGCTTTGTTTTACAGAGTGCCAGAAAATTTGTGATTTTTGTTTTCTACTACGCCATGAGGCATGTGGCAACTCTGCTGGTCCAGGAATAAAAGACAGTCACCTCTTACAAGACAGTATATTTATACCAGTTTCTATGCACTCGAGGTCTTAATCTGCTGCACTGAAGTCCATGAAAAGAGGAATCCAAGGGACGTAGGTGAGACTGGGTATCAGATAACGGCTGCTAATGCAAATTAACGGTTGTTCAAAAGTATCCCTCTTCATGGAGATTAATGCACCATTCAGCACTTTGGTGTGTAAGTATACATAAAATCTCCATTGCACATATGATGATAGTGAGCAATGTGTTATTGACCATGTTATCTGCGTTACAACCTGCGGCGTAGGGCCGTGTCTATTCTTCATATCCAGTTAATCACAGTTTGTTATGCAGTCCTAAGGTCTCAGCCTGAAACAGAGCTTAGATCTTGATTTAGTAATTATTCAATTTCTAGCCACTACAAAGGTTGTTGACTTTATTGACTGGAAAGACCTCTGATCTCGCACAGTCGAAGGCCAGCTTTAGAGTCAGCTGGTGTCACATTGCCCCAAGACCAGGGCCGTAACACGGAACTCCCCAGTCCTTGCAGTCTGAGACAGGGACGAGCAACGAAGAGCGAGTGAGAGCGGGTGAGGGGAGACCAGCCAGACGACAGCGAATGCCACAAATGACTAAATGTTTGATATCGTCTGAATTGGGGAGGGAGCGTCTAAAAGTAAAACCCTACGTGGGGAGGTCCCTGGGACGCCCCCAGGAGCCAGTAACGATCCTGCACTGACTGATAGATAACGTATCAGTGGTCAAGGTGTAAGATTAGCTACTTCAGGGCGATATGTGCTCTCATATCAGACTACTGAAACGACAAACACGGCTGCCCGTGCCCTGGACATAAGTGGGAAAGGCCAGGAGAGCGAGAGAGTGCAGAAGAGACACAGAAAGGAATGAACGACAAGTACGACGGCATGCATGAAAACATGTTAGACTTCGCTACTTGTTATTCAAGTATTCATTGTTGTTGCTGATAACTGCTGACCCCTGAGGTTTTCGACCGGTGGCCAGGTGCACCCTTGTGATGCCCATAAAATTTAGAATAAACTTTCGATTTTTTAAAACTTAAACACCTGACACTACAATATTTATCATCATTTCGTTCCTTCCAATGTATTTAATATGCTCTGCAGTTCCAAATAAAGCCTCCACCTTCCTCTTCCCCTGGGGGCGGGACACACATTTTCACACGACATGAGAGACTGTTTCCATTTTACTTTATTTTGACAACGCTTATCTTTTCATGAGCATGTTGTTGTTGTTGCGATATGATGGTGGTGGTGTACTGTTGTTGGTTTTGTTGTTGTCGTTGTCGTCGTTGTGATGATGCGGAGGTGGTGGTATAGTTATGCATAAATGATGCACCCTTCTGTCAGGTCAGTGCTTTTGTTTACGCCCTAAAAAAAACCAGACCAGACAGGGCAATTCAACTGAGACAAGATAAAAGTCTCTCTGATCGATCATGCCATAAAATACATCACATGGCTAGACTGCATCGACTGCATTGTTTCCTATAGTACGCCCGGAAACTTTGCTTTAACTATTTTTTCCCAGAGATTTGGCACAAAACGTCGTATACAATATAGCTGACATTTGGAGAAAGACGGGATGATATATCGACTCTTTATTAGCAGGTAAAGGCATACGCCTATTTTTTTAGAAAACTGTTCCGTCCATGAGTGCATTAGCTCATATGTCATAAGTTTTGAAACTGTCTTCAAACCAGGCCTAAGATTCTTCAGAAAATTCTAGCAAAATTTGTAGGTGGGCTGATTTGTTGAACTGTAGAACTTAGACGTCAACACGGAGAATTACTTTAAATTTGCATGTTGAACTCTACTGACGGTGCATCCAGCACCAATGCACTTAGGTAATTCTTACAATGGTAAGAGATCCCTTCGTTAATGCGAGAGCTCTCAACAGATAACGAAGTATGCTATCGGCAAACTGGGCATGAGCATTTCCAGTTGTTGATCTGAGATCGGACTGGACTATTATTCTTCATTAGGTGAAATCGGAGGTGACATGGATGTGAATCTCTTTTTTTTAATGATATAATTTGAGTGTCCACACAAAAATGTCTTTCTTTCACCCTCGTAGTCACAAAATTCCCCAAATCTATGACGTATTGGTCCGTTGGAATATACGACAACATTGGGAATGAAGATCTGAGGAGATATTTTCGACAACCACATATTTAGCGTGTCAATGAACGCTCTACTATACACAGAAAGGACTTCATAATAATTACTATCCCTTCGTCACGCACATGTGTCAGTGAGATGAATTTCCGGTGCGTAAAACTAAATGCTGAAGAGAAGGTGCAGAACCTCATGGCACGCATTTTTTTCATTTTCTCATTCTATTTTGTTGTCGTATGTTTTCAGCAGACAATTCCCCGGGTAAACTTAAAGTCTGTAATCTTTAGTCACAACACGTTGTGGGTAACTCCAGCTTTTGAGCCAGTACAACGGAAGCACGTGACCAGAGGGACTAAAGCTAAATATATATATCCTTACCAACTCTACTTCGGACGACCAGGTCAGATATTGGAACCCGTAACACATTCTAGTTAGTGAGGTAAATTTGATACGGAAATAGAAAGCAGAGGGATAAGAGCCCTGCAACGATTAAGTCATGCATTCGAGCAGGTGAGGTTCGAGATCTTAAGGTTCAACTGTAAATTAATAATTGAAAGTATGCACATTAACGATGAGATCTCTTACCACTTTAAGAATTACATTAATGCATCTGTCGACGGTCTTCGCATATAACCGGCCAGGCTACTTCACGTCATATTTAAACTTGGCCGGTCCTATGCGAAAAACGACGCCTTGGTGAAAGCACTCTTAGTAGCGTTCGACACGCACGCGGAGTTAATGCAATTCTTACGATGGTCAGAGATTCCATCGTTAAAGCGCAAGTTATCAATTCTCGTGATGAGGTTGGGAGAACCCATTTTTTCGTCATTAGTTTTCATTTTCATAAATCACTGCCTGGTTATGCACACTGCGTAGGAATACAGCTTGCACAATAGCTTACAGGGGCGTCGATTAAAAACGACAGCTAGAGCAAAAATGCTAAAATCATTCCAAAACAAACACATTAGGGACAATTATGACCACGACAGCAGCAACAACATCTAGAACAGCAGTTCCACGAACAAGAACAAGAAGAAGAAGATAAAGAAGAAGAAGAAGAAGATGAAGAAGATTAGCATCAACAACGACAACAAAATTGCGACATAAATCTAGTGTGGTCAGGGTGTCCATGATGAAATTCCGGGGACGTTTTGTGTCCGAGCCGTTCGCTTGGTGGTGCGGACGGAGAGTTCCAGTGGGAAATAGGGATGAATGTGTTTACTGGTGCTAGCACTTGTCAGGAAGATTGCGCCACAGAGAGAGAGAGAGAGAGAGAGAGAGAGAGAGAGAGACAGAGACAGAGACAGAGACAGACAGACAGACAGACAGACGTACAGACAGACAGACTGGGGTCTTGTTTTCTTGTAAAGTAATAAAACACAGGTGAAGATACCAAAGACACGAAGAAAAGATTTAAAAGAAAAATTAGAACTAAATAAAATATGAGAGGAAGAGTGAGCTATGAGAAAAGGAAAAAAAGAAAGGGGCCTAGACGATGTTCAAACAGTGAGTGAAAGACAGGAAAAAAATTGAAAGAAATTAGATCCGAATTAAACCCAAGAGGGAGGGTAAGAAGAGGAAAGAAAGAAAGAAGACTAGACGAGACTCAGACAGTGAGTAAAATCTAAGTGGGGGCGAGCTTGCTGATAAGGGGCAACCGAATGGCACGGCTTTGTTCCGTTAGCACTGGGATTTATTGGAGATGCTGGGGGTCACTGGAGATGCTGGGGATCACTGGAGATGCTGGGGATCACTGGAGGTGCTGGGGGTCACTGGAGATGCTGGGGGAACCACTGGAGATGCTGGGGACCACTGGAGATTTCTGGGGATCACTGGAGATGCTGGAGATCACTCGAGATGCTGGGGATCACTGGAGATTTCTGGGGATCACTGGAGATGCTAGGGATCACTCGGGATGCTGGGGACCACTGGAGATGTTAGGGACCACTGGAGATGCTGCAAAGGCCTAAGAGGGTCACGGGCAGCCGGAACAAAAATAAATAATGACTCACACACACACACACACACACACACACACGAAGACAGTGAGGCTGGAAGATACAGTGGAACTTGTTATCAAGTTGAAGTTCAAAGCTTTTATTAGTCCAAAAGCCACCATTCATCTTTTTACAGTACAATTTACACATGCTCAAAATACACTGCATGACCCATCTATATGTTCTTTTGCATTCTATTTCCACTCATCTATCAATTTACTCATTAAGCTGATGCCAGACCTTCGAGAACTAGCACAAAAATCATGACATTTATAATTTAATACTGTTGTCCATCACTCTCTCACGTCATAGAGTACTCATTTCTAGAGTACTCATTTGGTAAGTACATTTCGTTATAAAGCATGCCTGTCACGAGCACAGAATTATTACCAGTCTATCATTTCGAGGTGGACCTCGATATCAAATATACCTAAATAATACGTTTACTTTACATACATATTTAAAGGGCATACTATACATCGATGTTCTGCTATAGATTTTACAGAGAAAGTGAAAATGAAAGCTGGGCATGCGCCAAAGAAAGTGGTTGAGGGCGCTGCACAATGGCGACCAGCAATGACTGTGTTATGTGCTTCATTTGTAATACTTATACTGTATTAATTTACATGTATGATGTACACTGTTCTTTATGTTTTTATTACGAATGATACGTATAACACTGTATGGGATTGTACATCAATTTCTCTGCTGGGTTAATAAAAAATGTCCTTTTTTTTTTTTTAAACGTTAAAGATATATGAAGAGGGAAGTAAGATGGCCAGACTACCAGACACGTATTCAGACGGGCAGACAAATGGAGTGACAGGCAGACAACACGAAGTGACAACCTATGACTATCATTATCAGTGAAGACACTTTTGACTGGCCTTGGAGGACATACGTATTGATTTTTACACAAATAGCAAAAATCCATCTGGTTTGGAACATAATAATATAATGATCATCAGAGGAGAAAGTAATAACAAATATCGACAGCCACGTCGACATCTCGTGGCTAAATTAGTACAGTCGTCTCCGCTTAAACACAACTCTTTGAGAATGTAGAGAAGTTTACAAATAACCAGACTGATGCATGCGATATCGACTAGCTCAGCAAAACAGTGGAATCCTTTTATTCATCTTCTCCGTTGATCGCGTTTTAATGTTGTTTTTTTTTTCCAGAGTGCAAATTGTTTCCACATAGGTCCGATGTACCAAGAAAAGGAAAGGGTATGAGTGAAGCTGGTACTGCGTACATTCATCACCTCCCTATGTGGCCAAAATACATAAGTCTGTATTTTTATGTCATACCTATACTGTGTGCTGTCCCGTTGCTAGATACATTAATACTGTGTTGTTCGCCCATGCATCACAGCTGTGGTCTGCGTTTCAGTTATGTAAAGTTGTTACACTTGTTATAAATTGAAATACAGACGTCCTCCTTTTGATAACAACATCTAAACATCAAGTTTTGTTCATTGGCCTATAGTACTGCTATTAAGCTACTGTATCTGTTCCCCGAAACAACAACAAGCAACAAACAACAACAACAACAACAACAACAACAACAACAACAACAACAACAACGACAATAACGATAACAACAACAACAACAAGAACATCAACATCAACAACAACAAATGCCACTAAGCAAACAATGCTATTTAAGATGAAACATTACTGCTGGCCTGGTGGACTGAGTTCCAGTATGTTTATGATTACTTATGCCAACTCTTGTAAGCAAGGTCAGCGTTTGTGACCACTAATAGAGCCATTCAACTAGGTTGAACAGACCCCCTGGGCACTCTGTCACGCCAACATCCCATTAAATTTAAAATTAGAAACGAACGTAACTGATGACGTAAACGTTCTGTATCCATCAAAAACCATAATTGGGGCACGAGAATTTTAAGCTGAAACACACCCCCGCTCCCTGCCGATGTCTTAAATTACCTTCATCTAATCTTTTTGCCACGATGTTTTTGTCTGGGGTCGCTCACTGCGTACATGAGCGTTTGGACCTGGGTGTTTTGCAATTTCCTAGTTATATTTTCCCTCTTCGACCATACCAGCGACCCCACGGCGATCTTTCATTGCAACCTCTTTTCCGAGAGTGGTCGGTATGCATTCTATATGCACTTCTGTATAAAAGCTGAAAACATACAGTTCCATTTATCGCATCCTTCAGATATAACAAATGTTCCCCTTCTAAAAAGCAGAGACCACTGCAACACATATAGTGTTTACCACTCATCTCAAGTCTTTTTTAGACATGAAGTAGGACAGTACTGTTTTGGATATCAGATATACCAACACCCCCCCCCCCCCCCCCCNCCCTCCCATTTTCCAATCCTAAAAATAAAACTTAAAAAAAAAAAAAAAATCATAATTCAAAGCCTGATGGCATTAACGCTAAAAAGAAGCTGAGATGTAAGTTTGGGCATATTATCAGACAGATAAACTATGAAGTTGTCAAAAGTTTCCTTGACGTAGGTGATGGATCTACACTGTCGGAAAAGCTAAGAAAAAACACCCTGTCAAAAAAGTGACATACCGGAGACCATGGTGTCAGAAGCACCTTCGGCATGTCATTCGTGCTTAATGTGTTTTAAAACTTTTCAGTCGTGACATAATCATAGCAACTAGATACTTGAAATTTGCCACATTAACAGGTAACGTCTATCCGTTAATATACGCCAAATTTGAAAGATTAAAATATTGATTTAATGAATTAACAAAACAAAAACAGTGAAATTTAATACAGCTTATGAGTCATGCCAGTCAAACGCGCTTATTTGCATTTCAGCTATCTGAAAAAAAAAACCCAACAAAACGACATAAAATAATATAGAACAAACAGCACAGCTAAACTGAAGTCTCTACTAAATCGTAATTTGTCTCTGTCATTTAATGGAGCAGTGTTTAACTGGAATCATACTTGAGAGCTTGGGATCTCTTTACCATCGTAAATTTACACTAGTGCATCAGTGCTGAATGTAATGTTCAACATGCATGGATAAAGTAATTTTTACGATGGCAAGAGATCTGATCATTACTGCATGCACAAGTTCTCAAATGATGACTCCAAAGAACTTGTCTTCCCTAAACACAGACACGCCCCTGGACTTGGCTTCAAGTTTTATTATTGATCACAGGAACGGCAGCGACACAGTGATAACGTAGCCGATTGGGTGGAAATACCCACTTGCTAATTAATCAGATGACAAAAGAGGACTGGCCACAGATGGCAAGCTGAGGCAGCAAAAATGGAAAAACAGAAACTCAAAGGGTTTGTTGTTTTTTTTTGCCGGAAACGTAACATTACATCACGGACTCCTAGAAAATGTATTTGTACAGACTAGTCTAATCTACGCTTGAGGCCTGTGGCCGTATGCATAATCCATTCGTTAATTAACGTACTGCGTTAACTACAGTGAACACTACTAATGTTTTGCTAGTGTTGCAGTATGTTGCCTAACGTAAGGATTATACATATGGCCTCTGATCTGCCTTTGAGGTTGTCAAGAGAATATCCTTTATTTATTTTTTTTTATAGATACTGTTATTATTAGGAGTCCCGTCGACTCCGCTTCATCGCCATTGCAACAGAATATGATGAAAATATACGCAATTAAGTCAGCGACGTTTGCGATTAAGGCGCATTGTTGTATCATCCCGTCCTGATTCCTTTCCGGAGAATGTTGTTATTAAACAATACGCCGTTAAAGACGTTTTTCATGCGCCCAAGAGGATGCGATTCAGTGGTTTAATATTGTGTATATATGGTATGTATCAAATACAGGTCACCTTTAATCTAACCGGCGCCACACACAATATGGAACAACACAACAGTCGCCGGACTCAGCAGGGAATAACCTTGGGGCATTGGCCGTTACTCAATAGTCGGCCAAGCATAGCATATGACTTCTCATTATGTACAGCTGTGTGGTTTGATAAGCCGCAAACGGACGGGCGGACGCTGGGGGCTACTGTTACTTGCAAAACAGCCGGGCCCGGTTAATGGCGTTCCGTATAATCACACTTTCCATATAGCCACATCATTTGTCTCTCTTTTTTTTCCAGGAAAATATCTATTGTGCATAGACTACATTTATTAGCACTTTCTGCTTAATCACAATGATTTTTAATGAGAACATAGTATTATATTTTCTCTATAAATACCACTGGATTATCGAAATTCATCATGTTCTCGAAGAGTTGCGATTAAACAGTGCAAAGAGTAAATATAAATGTCGCGAAACAAAAAGTGCTTAATGACACCGTTTGGTTAATTGCAACTCTGCCCAAGATTAGAAGGGCAGCAAATGTATGAAGTCAGCTGTATTTCTTTAGTTAGCCCAAGCGTGATAACCATGCGTATTATGAAAACAGCCCATTAACGGTATTGTTGGGTTCTGCTGCCATTTGATATGTTGACAGTAAACATGAACTTGAGGATAACGTCTACTTTAAAGCAGGAAACAATCCACCATATTGTGAGAGAGACTTCCCAGGATAGTCATATTGCTCTCAAACTGCTTCTAGACAGAATCAACACAAGACATCGCCTCCATGTCCGCTGTTCTACTTCTCATATCTAAGTGTCAGCCATCATATTTTCCTGGACGAGATTCTAGAGGATATCCACCAACTCTTCCCAAAACTGACATTACCCTCTTTTGGTAGACTTAACCTATTTAGAAAGACTATCAAATGGTATCAAGTCGGTGGGCGAAAGTCCTAATCCTCACATCGTTTGACCCACAAACACCAATAATAAGGCCCTGGACCAATTTTACAGCAATTTTCCGAAGCCTTGTGCTCAGAAAGGGCCTAAATTTAGCACCAAATGACCCGACAAAAAGATGACTCAGCGAACTGCAGAGGCGTTGATTAGCATCAGGATTTACTGACCTCAGAAAGTCAAGACAGACATTAAAAGGGGTATCCGCCAATGGCGGCCAAAAATATGTCGTAACTTAAAGTGCGTGGGTGTGTTTATGTGCAAGGCGTGTGAGCAATATGTGTGTATGCGTCATATCGTTAGTGTGTATGCAGTAGGGAAGAGTGGGGCGTGTTGGCGCACGGGGCGAGTTGACGCAGTCCAATTATCTCGCATACTCAAATCTCCAGGAATTTAATATTTAACAGGATCACTGTTGGTACTGATCACATCTACTTATATTATCCTATGTCAATATGTGGAAAGGGTTTGAAATTTGAAAAAAATACTTCGTGATGATGTTTGGCTTTTAATAGGTTTTTACGCGCCAACAAAAAAGCACTAACAAAACCGTGCAAGACACTGAATTGTCGGCAACGGCCAGTATTGATCTCTAGCGGAAATAACGTATTGCCCCCTGAAAACAGGGCAAATTAAGGGGGCTCTTTGTCACCACGGGCAATCGAGAGAAACTAGCGGGGCTCATCAGCACAACCTCAAGGTCTTCTGGTCCTTGATGGCAGCAGCACTCACACTAATCCGACAGCTTGCTGCTGCTGCTGTTGTTGTTGTCGTCGATAATGGTGTTAATGATGTTGATATTTCGTTTCCCCAGTTGTTGCAGATGTTGCTGGAATTGCTCAGGGCCTGTCATGACAATCTCGCTGGCACCACTCATCTTCTGATCACTTTGCTTAGTGTGTACCAGGAATGGCAACAGAACGATGCCAGTGGTAGTCGTTGTATGCAT